>JAVQJD010100470.1:0-26022 GCA_036023655.1 Nannoperca australis
ACACACACACACACACACACACACACACACACACACACACACACACACACACACACACACACACACACACACACACACACACACACACACACACACACACACACACACACAGCTCTTGAGAGGGCCACTTGTTGTAGAGCAGCCTGTTGATCATCTGCAGCCACAGAAAATGGCTCGACTGAAACAAAAGTGCAGTCTTCGATGTATCCTCCTGACCTACATTCCTTCAGCAACTGATGTAACAAAACGACCGTGGCGTCAACGTACGGGCCATTTTCTGCTTCGCTTCGATGTTCATAAGGAGGCCTGTGATTTAAGTTGGATTTAAATTTGATCTGTCTACCAACCACTGTGGAAGCTATTGTTTAAAGGGGCTTTTAACTGTAAAAATAAAAAAGTAAAAACACCTTGCTGATAATAATGAGTGTCCAACTGGTGATTATCAGACTAACATGAGACTGGTGTCTAACATGTAATACACTTTTGCCAACTTGCGTAAAAACACACCATTCTCAGACTTTGTTCGGCAATTAAATTCACCATTAATCGTTTAGTCTAGAAAATGTCAAAAACAACTGAAAAGTATTAAACACAATTTCCCAAAGTGATGTCTTCAAATTGCTTCTTTTGTCCAACCAAAAATCCCCAAACTCCTCATTTACTCTAATAAATGACAAAAGAAAAAGCAGCAAATCCTCACATTTGAGAAGCTGGAACCAGCAAATGTTTGACATTTCTGACTGAAAAATGTTTGAAATTATTAATCGATAATTAAAATAGCAGGCTATCAATCGACTATTTGCTTAATTGTTGCGGCTCAAAATGAAATACTTGCTGGAGCCTTCATGTACATGTTAAAGCTGGGTATGTTTAAACATTATTGAGTTCATGAGTTGTGATGTGATTTGGTGTTGAGATACTGACCTCTGGGTCAAGGGACAGTATGGAAAAAGGGAAAAGATAGAACAGCAACCCTCTCAGGACCTGGGTGTCTGTTTTTATACTACTGCTCCATTTCCTCCAGCGAGCATAGATTGTAAGTAGGACACTGGAGCGTGTTTCTCATTTCAAGACATATGCCCCCACCTCTATTAGAATAAACAGCCTGGTGTTATACAAAAACTCAAAACACACCCAGAGCATACATGTGTAAAATCTGAGCAACGTGGGCGGGAGGAGTTTTTGGGTAAATCACGTAATTTTGTTCCTGCAATTAGCTCCTAGTAGCGTTTTTTTCCTGTTCCCGGGAGCCAACAGTTCTGAATATTGTAACAACAAGCAGAGGAACGCCCCTGCACATTCCTCCAAGGCCACTGAGAACTTGGCCTTGCAAACCTCTTAGAATTCACAGCAGTCTGAATTTCCCACAGAGAAAAACTAAATGCTCATGGACTTATGTGTGTGTGCAGACTGCCAACAAACCAACAAACACTAAGGTTTAAACAAAAAGCCAGGAAAATGGAACACACCCAAAGAAGACGACCCCATTGCAGATACTGAGGAGAGGACTGGGTTTGCTTACTTTTGAGACCTTCCAATTTTTCAGCCAGGTCCTCTTCATCCCTGTATTTCTGGTCTTCCAGGTATTCCTGAGAAGGCGTGAACAAAAGGGAAGTGATCAGAAAAACTAAAACAAAAAAGACAAAAAGCTGGTTCTGCAAGTTTGACTAAAACTGAAATCCCTTCAAATCAGTTTTGGACTCATTTCTAAACCTTGCTGAGCAACTTCCCAGCTGTGCTACACAATCGATGGGGAAAGAAGCCCACGTGCAAATTAAAGCATTAAGTTTGTTGATCTGATTGTGTCCTTTCAGATGTGTCAAAAACCTCCAACTTGAGAATGATGACTTGCAATCTTAAGATGTCCCCCCCCCCGGATTGTCATTACTTATCACTGTGTTCATTAAGTGGGACACCTCACAAGGGTGTAAAGGGAAGAGCCTGAAGGGAGTTATTCTAATGAAATTATAATGACGCCACGTGCCATGTGGGAGTCAGCTTCTATCTGACAGGGAGAAGAAGCGAGAGAGGCAGACAGCGAGCTCGTTCTCTGCATTGACCTCTGTGTGCCGGCCAAGGTTGTAATTAAGGGTGAAGAGGATAAACACCACAACTGGATGTTGACGACAGATGCAACGGACGTCTGACTCAGCAGTGCTGAATCACTTCTCCCCCCCCCCCACACAGGAATGTCCTCCCACAGTCACAGTGTATCTTACTAGTATGGAAGTGTATCTGAGTGCAGTGAAAGAATGTTTCATGTCACAGGAGGTCAAATACAGTACAGTATCTCTTCTAGCCGAAGAGTGTTTTAGGGCTGCAACTGGCAAATTGTGTTTGATAATTGTTTGGTCCAGAAAAGAATGACAAATGTCCATCACCGTTACTCAGAGCCCAAGGTGGCGTCTTAAAATGTCTTGAATATATTCTGTTTAATATTATAGAAAACCAACACATCAGAGAAGCTGGAACCAGTGAATTTTAGCTGCAGATTCCTCGTCTGTCAATCGACTCAAGTAATCGATTATTTGTCTAATGATGTTAGCGCTAGAGAATAGTTATCAGAGCAGAATTTTACAGAGGAATAACCACCAGAACAAAACTGGTAAGACCTGAAGTTTCATTTCAACATGTTAATGTAATAGAATGGATGTATTAAAACCTTGGATTTAACATAACTGTTAGTTTTAGAACTAAACTCTTAGGATTTATTGGTCATTTCTGTAATGAACGAATGAAGGATATTAAAAACTAGACAGATCTTTGAAGGAACAGGGAGTGTGTGTGCAGATTAATGCCACAGGCGCTCCCGGCTGCCCTCTTGCCACGACCTGGTTTTCATGCGGGAGCTGATGACAGGCGGTAAAGGAGGGAAACAGAGATTATACAGACATCTAGTTAATCTGTGTGTGTGTGTGTGGGGGGGGGGGCGCTACTACAGAGTTATCTGACGAAGCGAGGCCTAATTTTGGACAAAGAGCTCATTCAGTCACCTGTTTCCCGTCGGTGGGGGGGAAGAGAGAAACAGCAGAAGCAGAACGTGCACAGAAAACATGGGCCAAACAGATCGATATGATCAGGTCAGTGGGGAATTACTCGCAGTCCCTCAACACTAGAGATGTGTGACAGCATGCAGCCATTCAACAAGTGCCACGGGACTGAGGGGGTGGGGGGGAGGAAATCAATCAAACGCATCAACAGCGTCGCCGTGGTCAACTCCAATTAATGTGTGTGTGGCGTTTGGGGAATTCCTCGTTCACAACACCGCAGTTTGAGATCAACTGCCTTGAATCGTCAATGCGGCCGCACGTTCAAAAACAGGACCAATGCCAAGTCAAGTGTAATGCGTGCTCGTTAAATTCAAACTCCCCCGAGGTGCCGTTAGAGACGCTGCCGGTCAAATAAAGAGAGCGTGCGTACCTGGTTTATTTCTTCCAGTTTCTGCCTTTGCTGCTCCTTTAACAGCCCAAACGCTTTCCCTCCTGCAAAAAGAAAAAACACGTTATTTTATCAGCAAGCTAGTTAATATCGATATATGTTTAGCTTGGACGGTAGCCGGGTCGGCCTGCTGATGCTCTATTGTAAATACTCTAAGCTTTAGCTAGCGATATGCCCGGGAAAATAGACAAGCCAGCCGGCTACTGTATAATTTATTACCTTGAGTGTTTTTATTTGAAGGCATCCCGGAATTTATCTGTGAGGTATAAATCCAGAAAATGAACAATATCCGAGCCAAGGGGCTACCGCAACTGTCCGCCGGGGCAATACTCCTGTTCTCCGTTAGAGGTTGGTCTCAGTGGGCCACTCGGAGCTGGTGTCAAGACGGACGCAATTCAAAAAGGACACTTCCGGTCAATCATTTCAAAATAAACGAGTGACCCAATTAACACGTTTCCACGGTTGGATACTGTATTTATGAGGACTACATGGTGCTTTTACACGTGGTGTGTTTGTGCTGTTTATATCTGTGGTCACATCTATTCGTGGTTTGTGTGATTGTAGCTTCAATGCAGCTTGGTCACATTATACATTTTTTGCATAATGTCCTTTATGGAATCACTCACAACCCAATCACGCATGTTCTTCCATTATACTGAAATATTTAGCATCTTTCCGCAAGCCATTTCCAATACATCATACAGTCACATCAGTAGGCCCATGCCAATTAGAGATGACATATAATGCCACAAAGAAACAATACAATTGTTTTTTCAATCTCAAGCTCTTATTTTGAAGGCGGGAACATCCAAATGCCGGTATCATGTTGCACCGACATCCGAGCCTTATCCTCATCATGACGCTTTTGTTGTAAACTGGGAATTTCTTACTCGCGCTTGCCATCATGTGGCTCATGAGGAAACTGCACACAATGAGGGCGTGACCCAGACAATACCGGCAGAAATCTGTGCGCCTGATGCATTCATGAATAATACACAATAAAGATAAAAGAATGACAGGTATGGGGATTTTATATCATTAATAATTTTCTTTTCTCTTTCATCTCCTATTCCAAGCTTCAAAGATATATTCACAAAAGGCCGAATTGTTGAAAAGGTATTCAATTAAATCTACATCCTCAATAATAGAACACAATCTTAACTTTCTACTAGTATTTCCATTGTACACTACTTTGTACTGCTACTCCACTACATTCATGTGAATGCCGACGTTACTAGTTTACAGAATAAGATTTTACAAACAAAACGTGATCAATTTATTAAAAATTATACTGTACTGTAGATTAAGCTTTCCAACATACAAAGAAGGTAAAATGTCTATTAAAGCAACAGTTATAAATATAATAGTATTTTCTGAAAGGGATCATTCTGCCCAACAAATACTTTTTAGTATTATTTTCTTTTAATACTTTTGTACTTTTACTTAAGTGAAATCTTGAATGTAAGACTTTTACATGTAACAGAGTATTTCTACACAGCGACTGTGTTAACCGCTACCTAAGTAGAACATATGATATACTTCTTCCACCGGTTTTTACCAGTAAAATATAGTCAAGATGTGTTGATATCAATTGGGGTAGTTTGTTACCCCCTTGTGGTCATTTAAGTGAAAAGCCAAATTCTTTGATGCATGCAGACAAAGGCAAGCATGCAGTTGATCATCACTTTCTTTGGTGAAATTTGGGTTACATATACTTGTATGTATAAATACTGCAGAGCTATAACATATGGTTTGAAACACAGATATACAGATAAATATACTGAATTAAATGAAGTCTGCCCTCTTGTATTAAAAATATGAAGCTGCTTAAGGAACTAACAGGTTGTTCAGCCTCAGAAGTCAGCCACAGCGTTTTACATATTTGTTTCAGGGTGTCGTTTATTTCGGTGCTATTCATACATTTTTGGATACTCACGGAGATGCAGTTTAGTTTTTTGCTATTCAGCCACTGGTATGTGCACTTATTGTATACTGCATTATGTATACTTTATACTTTTGAAATACATAGTTGGAATGTGTTACATATGTTGCACATTTTCCACACTGGGTTACTCTGTTAGTATCATTTAATTAAAACCTACTCTAGCCTCAGGCCTCTAATAGACTTTGACTGATACTGGAGCATTAGACAAGCACAGTAAATTAATTACTACACTTAATAATGGTTTAATTAATGTCCAGCAAATTCCCAGAACAACTAGAAATTTTTATTTTTAATGACAGATTTGCCCGTAGGCTAATATGTCAGCATGCAAAGGTTAAAATGTTAAGGAGTTGTATGAAGCAAATGTCACCATAATCAGAAAAACTATACATTAGCATTCATAACAGGTCTATAGGAACAATTCAGAAAGTTGTTGCTATAGGTGCTAAAGTGGAAACACAAGTGTCCGTTGTGTAAATGCAATGTACGCTACCTTACTGTGAATTGAAACAACTTCGGACTGGGAGACATTAATAAGACGGCCAGCAGATTCAGTGGCAGGTGTCAGGTGTCAGGGGACACAACTAGACAATCAGTGATATACGCAGATAAGGTGGTAGCAGATTCACAAGATGGAGGGTAATCAGGATAATTCATAAAAACACAAACACTACAATCTATATTCACTAAAGCAACCTTATGCATAACAATGCATTATATTATTATCATCATTGGTGGAGAATGTATTGAGAATGAGCCTATAAAAGCATTTTACAGTTGTAGTTAGTTGAGAAGGAACAGATATTTAACTATTTCGTATGGGTATGCAAGTGATTATTTTCATTATGGATTAATCTGCAGATTATTTTTTTGATGGACTGATTGAAAATAGTGAGAAATGCTGCCAATTAATTTCCTATCACTCGATTAATTGACTATATATGTTTTGTGTGCAGAAATCTTAATTTGTTAAATAAATACAGCAGTAATTAAAGCTGTCAGATAAACACAGGAAAGTGGCATGTGAGAAAATACTCAAATTAATTGAAGTACAATCACGTCATATTTACTAGTTACTTTCCACACTGATTATTACAAGAGGTTGCCTGTCTGTCTGTCTAAATGTAACTTTAGCTGTTCTCCATGGGTCTTGTAGGGGGAGCTCTTTTTTTAGGTTTATTGGATTTGACTCCTTACAGGGCTTTCAGCTCCAGTGTCTTTGGGGGTGTAATGCTCATTAATTGTTTAATAATGTAGGCATTGTGAAAGCCTTTTTAGAGTGTAACTGTGGGCTCCTCTGCCCTATTAGCCCTTTTTCAGATAAGCTTGACTTGTTGCTGCTAATTCACAGTTGTGGGGCATACGTGTTGTTTTTTTAGGCAAGACATTTTGGAGTGGCAAAGTGTCACCTGATTAATTAGATGGCAGTAATTTACATATGATAATTCAGGACTAATATTAGTTCTGCACATACCAACATAAAAATTAAAATGCAACAGCTTGGAATCCAGTGAAAATGTTTTTGTGAAAATTGCTTTGCTTCTTTGAACACACACACACACACACACACACACACACACACACACACACACACACACACTGAATAATAAGCAGGCTTAGGGCAAGGCTTCAGGATTCAGCACATTTCTGACTTTATTTCTCCAGTTGAAATGAGACTATAGAGAAACACAACAGACCTGTCTGTAGGAAACAGAAACATATTGTACAATCAGCAGTCATGTCTGTATGTGATTATGAAGACATCTTTATTCTACATTTTAAACTGTCGGAAAACAGACAGTTGTATGTTTTGTCACCGTGGCATGGAATTTACATAAATGACAGAGCGTGTTTTGAGTGTTTTATGGGAGTGTAGTTGAAAGCCAGTATATTTGGATTTCCCCAGTGCCTTTAGTTTTATTACAGGAGACAGTTTTTACACTCATCATTCTGATTTACATGAAAAGGTCTACTGGTCTTCTTTTTATAATGGCAAGCTATAACAGAGACCAGACTGCATCATATTAATCTATGAGACTCTGGGAGCTTACGTCTACTATTTTATATATGCATTAATTCAGTGCTAGATCGTAGGGCGACTTGGTTTTAAATGAATGATGATGCTGGCAAGACCACAGTCTGGTACTAAATCGAACAGACTGCAAAGGACTTTCAAATTATATAATAATATAATACTTTGCCCTCCCAGTGATTTTCAAACTATCTTATATTTTTGTTGATGTTCAGAAAATGGGTGGCCCACACGTTTTCCCCCTGAATGTTTTGCTGTACATGTTGCTGTACATGTTTGTGTAGTGGGAAAAGTCTACTACTTATTCTTTATTATTCATTTTTAGATTGATCTAAATGAGACCACTTGATCTGCTAAAAGCTTTGTTCCGAGGTAGTCACCAGCAAGAACAATGAACTGTAATGAAGTTAGAATCCAAGTTACAATAGTCAGTATGTGACTTTGTTAAGGCTGAACTTTGCTGATTTAGAAAGCTGTGGTTGAAATCTAGGGTTGTAAAATGAAATGTTCTCACTTCTTACTTAGCATTTCATTGCAGAACAGTTTGAGACAGACAGGTTTTAGTTCAGATGGAAAACAGATCAAAAAGGCTTCAGCTGGACAAATTTCAAAGAGGGCTAAAATTAATTCAAAGGAATATTTCAAGTAATGAAAAAAGTTTTTAAGGCAGTTTGAGATTTACCAGTACGGTTTCGGAAAATGTCGACCAGTGAGTCAGGTTCAAGCCCGAGACATTCTCGCCTTAAGGCGACAGTACTAACCATTGATCTACAATGTGGGCCATTAAATTAATAATTTATAAAATGAGCAAACCACACGGTGTGCTGACTTAATGTGGTCGATTTTAAAGTGTGCTGTTGGACACGATTCTCCCACGCTGCATTGCACAAAGGAAAGGGAGGAGCTCCTCCCAGCTGCAAACAAATGTAAGAAATTGTGGTTCAACTCCAGACAGAAAAAAGGGGTCAAATACAATAGAACGTCTTTTTTCAAGATCAAGAAGTTAAAATACATTTGCAGGGTAAAGTAAGGGACTTTTGAGCTCTTAGAAAACGTAAATATTACAATAACCTTGCATTTAAATAACTTATTAATATAGATGAGGATGTCCTATAAAGGGTTGGACTGTTGGAATGACCCAGCAGCTATGTGAGGCAGTACTTACCTTAATGCTAACGTCGGTATGCTAATATGACAATGATACTGTACCATTTTGAAATCGTAGCCGTATATTTGACCAAATTTGAAACATTTACATCTTTCCATTGGAACAAATGCACTTTGCATGTGAACCGCAGACAAATTAAGAAATTAAGTATAGACAGACGGACCAGTCCAGAGTTGTTTTTGGTTTTTTGTTAATTAGATTTGTTGACAAGAAAATTATAGACTAACAGCAGCTTTCTCCTTTAATCTACCAACTTATGATTTAAGTTTTTGTCCTCCACAGTTCACAGCGCGAGACAAACAAGTTCCACAACTAATGAAGTTCACATGCTTCCTTGTTGTTGTTCACTGAAAGTCCCCTGAGACCAGGTCAACAATGAACATCTGGTGGTTCAAAGTGTCAAAGGTCACTGCGGGTGAGGGACATGGAGAATGTGTGAAGGGACAGCAGAGACGGGGGTGTTTCAGTGCAAGAGCCATACGGTCAGACAGGCATTTGTGTGAGGATGTGGTACACTCAATTGTTTGAAAAGAATGAGGAGGTGAAATACTTGTCTGCAGTTTGAAGTCATACAGGTTTTAGGACCATTAGACTTAATGATCTCACAGAGGGTGGGTGGGAGAAGGTTAGGAGGGCAGGCAGCAGGTATGATGGTGGAAATTAGCTTTTTGGAACCTACACAGAAGAAGATGTTAATTCCGAATCACTGGGTGAATAAGGAGGTTGTAAGCTAATTAGGTCAAGGGTTAAAGGCTAATTGCATCCTTGGAGGGTGTCAAATGTCCTCTCAAAGTAGGAGACACGGTCCTCAGGGGAGGGAGAATAGGGATGAATGGCTGCAGGGAAATGAGGTTAGAAATGGATTCATCAGGATCTAGAAAGTGAGGAGGAAGAAATCTGGTGGGGAAAAGGAATAGTGAATGAAAGGGGAAGTTAGCATGTGTATCACTGAGTTATGGTGAGGTGAGCCAGTAGCAGAAAGTAGTTGAGGCTATACAGTATATCCTTAAGAAGACCAAGACAGGTTGATTAACTGAAAACAGAACAAGGCACCAAGAAAATGTAGACAAGACAATCATTTAAGCATGATGAAATAAAATCCAGAACCAAATTGTGAATTTGTTGCAAAGTTTTGAACATTGTACCATCACCAGAGCACACCCCAGCCCAGCGTATCAAGTCTCAGTGATCCGTGGGCAGATGGAAATTTGAATATTTAAACAAAGCCAATGTTTTTGTTGTTGGTTTTTGGGTCTTTTTTTGATATATTGAGAGGCAAACACACCACAGGAGGGCAGCATTGATTCACAATGCTGTTTCCTGTCTGACACTGGGGCCATGTTTATGCTGCATGCAGTGCATGCTTTCAAAAGCAGAAGGTCAAGGAAATCAGTCACAAAAACTATAAAGCATATTAAGGAATCCCAACAACAGAAAGTCAGTAAAATAGAAATCACAATAGCGCAGAAGAACACGGGAGACGGACAAGGGAGAACAATACAGATACTGACACAATAATGACATAAACATAAAAGCACCTTATCTTATATCTATCACAGGTGGTACCCTGGCAGATATCCGCTGGCTGCCAAGAATGCCAAAAAGGTAAATGTTCAAATAAATCCAATGATTTTGGCATGACAAAATTAGAGTTATTCATGAGGAAGGCGAGCTAATGCTGCAGTAGTCAGCTGATAGTCTCCTAAGCATATACTTGATATAGTAAGATACTTAGTTCACTAAGTTTCATGCTGAGCTGCTGAGCTTACAAAGATGAACGTCAGAAAATACAGCTAAATTCTTTCCTAAATCACAACAGAAAATCATCGAGTATGTTGTAATATGAAAAAACAGAGGGGGAAATAAAGCTTTCAGATATTACTCTTCCTTCACTGAACCTGTGTATTAAAAAGAAACGTTTCAACCTTACTTCAAGGGCCTTTATTATAAAATAGGCCTATTTATGTTTCACAACTGTTAAACCTTTAAAGTGTTAAAGTAAGATGTGGAAACTTGACTGTGGGTTACATACTACTTATCACTTATATCTGTTGATCTTTAGGCATCGCTCTCAAATTGATAACTAAAGAAAAACTGACTGGTCTAATTTTCTAACAGATGTCGGGGCAAATACTGAACAGATAATTAATCTAGTTTTCTTAATTTCACGTCATTGATGATTAACATCATCATTTCCCATAAAATCAGTCAACAATGCAGGAAACAAGCCTTTGCTGTTCAATTAGATGACAATTAGCGGCTAAACAATGACTAATGCACTGATTAAAAGTAGTTATTAGTGTTACCAATATTCATTAACATTATCTTTGATTGGATCATGTAATCATTTTACAGCATGAAATAATGATGATCAAAATAATCATGCTGTACTATTTATCAAACTAAGCCGGCAAATGTGCCCTCACATCTTCAGGCTCTTTGGAAGGCACCGCTTTGGTCCAGATTGAAATATCTCAACAACTATTGCCATGAAATTCATGAAAAAAATACAATTCCATCTTAATGATACATGATACATCTTAATGACGTTTGGTGACTTTTCATATGATGTTTTATGTGAAATGTCTTGAAAATACTGGATAGCTTGTCATGATCCATAATGCAGACATTCACGTCCCCCTCAGAATGAACTAGAATAACTCTGGTGATCCCTTCACTTGACCCTTCACATCAGGTTAAACATTTTATTTCGTACTTATACAAAAATACACAGTTTATGCCCAAATGCCTGGAAGACTGGCATTCCAATCATCCACAATGTCCTTTGTGTTTATTGCTAAATCGCAAATATTAGCATGCTAACATGCTAAACTAAGATGGGGAACACTGTAGACATTATATCCTCTAAACATCAGCACAGCTGTTAGCACAGCCTCACAGAGCTGCTAGTTGACATCTAACCTCTCAATTCTAAAATATCAATCCATCCGTTCAGCCACCCAATTCTGTAATGCTTGTCTGGGTAAAAGCAACAATGGCAACATCAGAGCAGCCCTGAAAACCTCATTATGTCAGCTACTAAGTAATAATTGTTTATTCTGGCACCACATAATTTATTATGTCTCAATCTCTGCCTCAGAGAACTCATTTGTCTGCCTTTTTGGCAGGATTTCCCATATGGGAAATGTATTTGTGGGTGTTCTAAACACAAATATTTGATAAATACAAGGCATTTGTTTCCTTATCAGATTACACACTCACACACATTTATGAACAAACTGAAAAATGAGGACCAATGAGAAGAAGCAGCTGCTGGACCCTGAGGTGTTCTTGTATGACTGAACCCTTTGCCCTGTCAAGCACAGTGGAATCAGCCACCCTCTGGAAGAATCTAATTTTATCTGTTTGAGTGCACAATCTTCTCGTGACTTCCCAAAACCTGTGAATCTAGGTGAGCGTCAGACTTGAGATTGACCTGTAAATTGACAGTTTTACTGTTACCTCAGCTCCCAGCGCACCACCACAGTTCCCGTATTACAGCAGCCGATGCCCTTAACTGAGGTCAGTCTTGTGATCCTTCTTACCATTGCTTGTGAATAAACCACCTTTTTTGTTCAGTCCCTTCTTGGATTGCAACCTTATATTGGAGGTATGTGTGCCTCAGTGACCCTGGGAGCAATGTTTTCAGGAACATGAGCTCCAGTTAGGGACACCCGAGGCAAACTGGTATCAGATGAGGAGTCAGTGCCCAGAATTTAAACACCAGGGCCCAAAATTGAAACCAGGCTAGGGTGGGGGTTATTGACCCCTTGACAGAGCACATGGGCTAAATCTACCCAAAGATTTAACTATATTTTCTGTATTACCCTTTGTCCTTAATTGTGAGTCAAGCTCAGCTTGAAGTATAGCCTATGTCCGATTTGTGGCCTTGATTATATGCTCTTTGCTAATGTTACCATTGTAATGTGCCACCTAGGAGTGGGCTGTTATAATCTACATCAGTACAACAGCCAAGTCGACCTTGTATGTGTTCTTTAAAAGTAGAAGATGTAAAGCACAGAATCCAATGACAACTAAGTTCTGTTTTTTTTTTTCTCGGCAGATCTTTTAAAGATTGTGCATGTGTAATTGTCTGTGTGCATGTGTGCGTGTGCTCTGCAAGAGCGGCGCACTTTGAGCTGTCACTGAAACAGGATCAACAAGCCTAAAAGGACAGAATCAGAGCTTCAGTTTACGTCATTGTTGCTTTCCTGTCTCAGTATGTATTTATTCTCAGAGGAGAATTCCTAGCCTTTAACAAAATCAAACACACAAGAGCAGCACTGTAAGGAATGAATTAAACTGTGTGTTTTGTCTGCTCTAATGTAAGATGCAACCGTTAGCATGTCCGGCTAACCAGCTTACTACCCTGTTTTTACCCTGTTTGGAATTGGGTACACTCCAACAACCCCAGCCAATGTCAACCGAGGCAGACTTATGTTAGCCAAACGCACCAGTCCTCATACTTAAAGCCTCTTATTTTCCAATATTCATCATACTTACAATGCAAGAAGGAGATGTAGCTTTAGTCTTTTAGCATGGTATCATTTATGTAGCTACAAAGTGTATATTTAAGTTTCTTTTTTAAAAACGAGTTGGCCGGAAACATTCAAAAGTCAGCCAGAGACAATGTTGTCAACCAAATCATGGAGCTAATGTAGCTAACTTAATTACCTAGCTAATCTAAAGGTAATTCATTCTGCCATCAACAGTTGTTGAATGTTGGAAATTAAGGACCCACTGTTTCAAAGATTGACAAATACTTTCAAGTAGTAAATCTGCCATCATTGTCATTGTAATCTGCATATGTGTGAAAACAGAAAGCGTGACAGGCGTAGCAACAATAACTAGGGGAGGCGAGGCAAAGCGTAGTCATTTGATCATGCTTTATTTCAAAGAAACAGTGGTCTACAAAGTCAAATGTCACCATTCCTCAGTATAATATATATCTGTGGAGTGAGACCTAAAGATAAAACAGCAACCTGCACACTACCCTAAGCTTGCTGCCAGAATTTGTGAACAGATATTTCAATGCAGCTTGCTGACCTAAGGAAGACGTGATCCACGAGGCTTTTGTAATGAATCCATTTGTGGATCCAGCAGGATTGAGGAGACTGTTTTCTGTTTATTTACAAGTAAATACCTTTTCAAGAGAAGGGTATGTGGGTAGACATAGCTTTTAGAAGTAGGCAATACACCTCTCCAGTAAGCCTCTACATGTTGACAGATATGCAGATCTAAGGCACATGAAACCCTTTCAGAACTCATTAGATATAAAACATTCTTATTGAGCTAAGAACAGAGACTCGCGTGTCATTGCCCATGTGATTGTGCATCTATACAGCGAAGATGGATCCTTTGTTCCATATTCAGCAGCTGATGACAGCAGGCAACAATGCTACCTGATTGGACTGGAGACTGGTTTTAGTGGAGAGGGACATATGCTGGACAAAAGTGCAGACAGATGCACGGTCTTGTCTCTTTCCCCCCCCCTGTGTGAATAATCTCCTCACTTACCAGTCTCTTGCTTGTAGTGAAGTCTGTCCTGGAAAGCCTGGATGAGTGGGTAGTGTCAGTGTCCAAGTGTCAGCGGTATACTTTCACTGTGTGAAGGTTGAGTGCATGTAGGGATTAGTGGGAAGTGGTGTTTGAAGTGGGTATTACCCTTTTTATTCACCTCGTGTGTATCTTTTCTTTATTTGTCTGGCGTGCCCCAAGCAGCTGGTGAGAGAGAGCAGCATGTCGTGGCACAGCAGTGAGAGAGAGGAGGGCCGGATCAAAGCTATTCATTCTTCTACCTTATTTGAACTGTATAATAAAATATACAAACAATTCAATTTAATTGCTGTTCATTTTTCATAGTATTTTCTGCAACTAAGCAACCAGCGGCCGATTAGACAATCTGCTTCCTGTTTACACTCGCACTTGCATGCCAAGTACACGTAATTGGTCACGTGATATGCTTTTTCAGGAGTGTAGTATGGACAGCGATTATTTCTAAAATGTATATAAAACGCTCGTGTGTACAGAAATCATTTACATTTTAAATTGCAGTTTTAACCTGTTGGCAAACAGCAGCTAACATCCAGCAGAGCAACATTATAACATTAACGTGAGTTGAGTAGAGTTTTAGCTCTGTTTTGGTCTCTGCTTACTCCTAAGAAAAATATCTGGCTCTTCAGATGCTAAACGCTCCTCAACTGTTCACCAGCCTGTTCACCAGCACTGTGTGTTTACTGCCTGGTGCTGAGCAGGTAGTGCACAGTCAGTTTTTAGAGATTCTTTGTTGAAAATGCCAAAAAACGAAGCTGATGAGAACGGTGAGAGTGAACCAAAACAATTAGCTAAAAGAGACTGAAATGCTTCGTAGAGCTGAGTTTATCACTATGAGCAACCCCTTTCACATTACACATAATCATTTGAGCTAATGAACATTTCATAAATTCAAATGATTAAAGTTTATTGCAACCACATGATTATTACAAATAGAGCTAATGGAAGATTATTTCTATTTCTCTCCGTATAGTGAATGATAATGATGCTCTGCGTACAGTATTTATGATATAAAATAAAGGAGACAACACACAATAAGTCCTCAATAACAATAAAGCAATGATACAAACATGCCTTTTATCTGTGTGAAACACATAATGAACCAGTTGGGTTTTTGTCTTTTGAAGGCTCAGACCTTCACAGCTCTCTGCATGAGCTGTTTTTCTGAGAAGTGGAGTTATCAAGGTTGCACAAGTTCCCCTGACAGCAATAGTCCAGCTAATAAACGCTAGATTACATAAACTGCTCTTACCTGTCTAGGAGAAAAACAACTTGGCTTCTGTTTCCATTCCTCCTGTCTCTCTCAGAACTTCCCAAATATATTGTGGTTTATGACCTGACTCCATCATTGCCAATTTGCAAAGCATACTGGAGATATTTGGGGATTCAAAACTGAATGCTCCTCCATAAATATTTTACATTGCACACCTGTCCTTGCCTGGGAAATCAGAGCATTTCCTCTACTGAAGAAACAGTTCAGGTGAAAACTGTCCATAGTGAGGTCTGTGGATTACTTTCACAAATACCATGTTTCTATTGTTTCTTATATCATCAACATTGTTTTCTCAGAACCAAAATGGTCAGCATTGTTTGATATCACGTGGCATAAGAGAGAAAATATTTGGGTGAATTAACCCCCCTAAATAAAACATGTTGAGCCTGCAGTTTGGCACAGAGTCAGCTCTCCTCAGGGTCTCTAATAACCTGCTGATGTCTGTGGATTCTGGTAATTGTGCCATTTTATTGAATTGACCTCTCTTTCCACTTTTGACACACTGAAATATAGTTTTCTCATGCAGTGCCACAAGCAGGTGCCTATTAAAAAGACAGATCATTTTTGTTAGAAGTGGGAGCTCCTCTCCTTCCTCTATGTCCATCTCCTGTGGAGCAGCAATGTGCTTCTTCTAAGGACCGAGTATATATTTCCACACAACTCTCCTTATCACAGTTTCACTGACGATACACAGTAGCCTTATTTGAAACAAAATGATACGTTCAAGATATTCATCTTTGAACGGCTTAAAGTTCCTGTGGCTAATTGACAGTAAGATGGAGAGCTCCTGCTGTTTTGTGGACCTTAAGACTCCAGCTGTATGTAAATACCCATTCCCAGAAATCTTGGTGTCACCTCTGATCTAATCTTACCATTTGACAAACAATGAACACTATTGTTAGTAGCAGTTTCTATCTGCTAGTTGTTGCAGGATTAAAATCATTCCTCTAGATTAGAGATCTGAAGAGACAGTTCTAAAAACCATCATGTCTTCCCTTCTCAATTGCAATAGAGTCAGTGTCTTCTTGAGTCCAATTTAATAACCACCAGGCTGCTGACTGGCACTAAGAAGAGGGAGCATATCTTGAATACTGACCTCTCTTCACTCGATACTAGAGACATACATACATCATTTAAAGACATTTTTAAATAACATTTTTTTTAGGTCACTTTATGGTTTGGTACCGGTTTATGGCGGCATATCGCTGCCAAAAAGCGCGTGCGCAAATTAGATACTCGCTTTGTAAAAACCCTGAAAGCAGCCATCTATCTTGCTCCTTTCTTTTGCCCTGAGCTGATACGAAGCCAGCGTCCGATCGTAAAAGGCTGTGACCAATCATATTTAGGTAAACAATGGCTGCCTGGCTCCGCCCACGTACTGACAAAAAGAAAAACTCCGCGCGAGTGATGTCAAACATCCAAATGCGTAACTGCACAATTTTATCATCATCAGGTGAAAGTTTCGCGAGCAGGAGAGCAGTGATGGCGGCTGTTTAAATTACGCGCGCGAGCATCTAATTTGCGCACACGCTTTTTGGCAGCGATATGCCGTCATACCGGTTTACATCTCTGACTTCATCTGCCTATATTCCACCACCATTATCTTCTCTGCTGTTCAGTCCTGGTTAAACTTTGACTTTAAAAAGTTCCCATGTACCTCCATGTTTAAGTTTTTATTCTTAAAAGCATATTTTTTACTAAATGTTGTAACAAATACCAGAATGAGCTTTATTGGCCAACTATGTGTACACATACAAAGACAGACAAACACATACAGCTCAACAAAGCTGAACAAAGACAGGTAAAAACAAACAGAAAAAGCAACAGCAACAACATACAATGTCTATGTACAAGTCAAGTGTTTCTGTAAATTGTAAACAATACAAAAAACACAAATATATAAAGATGAAGTGGGTGGTTATGTACCGTATATGTATGTTTATATACTGTATATATAGCCTACAAAGTGTAGATATGTCTTTTATAATTTGTAGATAAGTGGATATATTATACATTTATTAGAACATTAAGCAAATGCACATCAGAATTCAGGGAGAGACTAAAGAGCTTTTTCTACACTTTGTAGTGCTGACACCCCAAATATAGGGAGGTAGGTGTTATTTGGCAGCAGAAAACTTGGAGAGGGATTATGAGAAACACAACAACTGCAGGCAGTATCCCATGTATAAAAAAAAGGAGTCGAGTTTTATCAGCAAAAATTATAAAGAAACAGATGCCTAAAACAAACCCCACAAAGTTCAACTAAAGTAAGTAACTTAAAAGTGAAGTAAAATCAAATGACACTTCTTCAAGCATTACTCTTTCTTCTAAACTACAGACCGGTGACTGACCTCAGCAGCCTCACCTATACTGGTAAACAATAGGCATGAGCTAAACAGGTGTAAACTTATACAACCACAACATGGTAACATAAGGTACTAAGCTACTGATGACATCTAAATTTAGCTACGTACACACACAAGTATAAGTGCACAGACTTTAATAGAATATCATCTAATGCAGAACAGCGTTTCTTCATTATTTGACAGTCACTCACTTAAAGGACATAAGGACGCACACCTGTTTTCCATCATCAGTTATTGTGGCCCTTCAAATAGATCACAATCCTGTGTAACACAAATGTATCCCCTTTTAAAAGCTTAAGTTCACTGAGCAGGCAAACACCAAACGTAATGACTGAACACAGAATGTGATAATGTTAGGTAACAGGACCAAGAGAATAAAGCATCTCCTTCTAAAACAATTATAATTTTTTGTATCGGTGTATTTATATTCTGCAGACAACATTATAAATTATTTGCATTGGACTCATTAAGTACATTTCAACCAAAAACATATTCATGAGTCACCTTTCCTCAGCAGGTGTTTGTGATTGAGAACTATATTTTTTACATTTAACATTTTTTCTAGAGCAGAGAAACTCCAACAGAGCAGGTCTGAACTGTGACTAAAAAAAGCTGTGCCACCTCTGAGATTTCCCAAACTTTAAGTCACTATCACGCAGGTGAATTTCTCCCAAGTACAATTATCTTTGCATGACTGCTTTTACATAAAAAGAACACCAGTGATATCCCTTGCAGAAGTAACTCTACCGTGCTAAAAAAGGAATTCCATTTAAAGTGATAAAAAATAAATGAGAAAAAAAGTGATACGAGACAAAAAGCAGTGATGAAGCTGTAATACAGGCGTAAACAGCATCTTTAATTTTGCTTTATCTTCTGCCTGCCTATATTATCTAATAATCAGTCGTCCTGAGCCCTTTTCTTCAAACACTATTTAAAAGCATATTTTACAAATGAGCTCTACCCAAGAATAACACAAGAATCAGATTCACATTCACATGACGGCTCTCTAATTTAGGGCCCTACAAATGGTCTCAGACCAGAACAGGTGCAGAAAAGTTAATGTAATTGCCTTATAAGTGCAAAATTCATTCATTAAATCTTTGTTCCTCAGATTAAATGTTTTTGTGTTTTAAAGTCTCTCAGTGTTTCATATTAAAACAACATATTTTGATGAACACATCGGAGAATATCTGTTCAAACACAGCTTGATAATAGGTAAAGGTAATAAGGTAAACACAAAATAAAAAAATACAAATAATTGAATAATTGATAATTGAATATCTAATCTTAAAGCTTCACTAATAAATATATTCATATTAATTGGTCAAATGTGGGTAGTTTCTGTCTATTAGACTTCCCTGTTGGATTATGTTGACACCATATGTGACTACCACAAATTATTTTGTGTTGGTTTTTAATAGGCTAATCTATATTCCTTTTTATGTGCCAATTCTTGTTATTTTCATTATCGAAGCTTCAACAACACCATAGCTTTCCTAGTTCATTTGGGCTCCTTTAAATCTTAACAATTTCCAACAGGATCCACAGTATTTTATAAGACTTGATGCACGAGGTGTGATTGTAAATGAGGTTACAATTATTTCATCATGCAAAGCCCTTTTCTTTATAGTTTTAATTCGAATGACTCCACTTGTTGCAATGCACGAAGCAGATCTGTCTTCAGTCTTGTCACGCCACAGTCTGACATTCGTGATCTGTTTCTGTGTCGCACACGTATAGGAATGTTTTGGCATGGATTTTGTGCAGCAGATGATAATTAAATGTGATTTACTGTAGCAAGTGTTGGGCACAGATGCTCTGCAGTATAACAGAAAATGAAGCATATTGTAGTCTTTTTAGTGTTATGACAATAAAACAGTTATGTGACAGAAAAGGTGCTGCAAGAATCAGAAATACACCCGGCAGCATGATTTAAATATATTTCTGTATTATACGGATCACAGTGTATTGATGACAACTGAAAAGCATTTATTTGCATATGTCTACATGATTTCAAAAGGTGAGTCACAGATGCAGTACAAATCCCTCTGCAGTTATTTGTGCAGGGCTTTTTTTTAACCTGTGGTCTCTTGACTTGAGAGTCATCTGACATTTATTTTCTCCCTTGTTATGAGTCTGTTTAGTCTACAGGCTACACCTTACTTACAGAAAGCTCATATTCACATTCACATCCAGTGTGTGATTGCTTGAAGCAAATAAAGGGAATGAGTAAGATTTTATTTTTCTGACAGTACACAGGGCATGGTTTGGTTTTTTTAGGGGGTGCACAAAGATATTTTGTTCTCTTTCCTGAACTCATTTGATGACTAGCTGTGAAGTGGGACGAAAGGCACAGTAGGGTGTATGTCAGCAACTTTCTTTGATGTTAAGGATTTGTACTTGTGTTGCCTGCCTAGACCAGGTATCTGCCTCCTGTGCTATTTTTTGTGGATTTACTAGCTTTTAGGAGTTCACATGTTCACATTTACTCAGGAAGGATAATATGATACATGCTTTTAATTGGAGTTATAGAATGACATCCAATGAATGACTGCCAGCATGCATCTTGACACGAGAGGAGGGAAATGTGAAGGTTGATGCATCCTATAGGTGTCAAAGAGCAGCTGGTAATCTACTCCCTGCCAGTAGCCAAACAGCACTGGTTCACTGCCAATTTCTGTTTGGCTTTTGATTTATTATCACTGAACCAACTCCAACATCGAGCAACAGTTCTTCTCGGATTAGAGGAACTTCTCAACAAAATGCATTATATTCTTCCCAGCCAATTTAACAATATCTGCCAACAGCATGTTACTTTTCTGCTCATGGTGATTCCCTTTTATGGACATAGGTTTCCTTTGTTGGGGAAACATTTTTTTTGGCAGAGCCAGACTTCAGACTGGAGTTATATTTGTGCAAATTAGAAAAACATTCGCTAACAAGGATTGATTCATTCAACATAAGAAATGCAAACATGCTGTCTGTTCTCAGGTACAAATGAATATGTTGGGTTGTTAAAGTGACTAGCTTTGAAGCCGCGGTGTCAACTGTGAAGCGTCTGGTCCAACTGGGCTAATGAATTATATGAATTTTGAGTGGTAAATCTGCAGTTGTTCCCGTGTTTAATTTTTATATTCTTATTTAATAAGGTCAACCATGTGTAACAGCGAGAAAGATCAAACAAGAAGCCGTTACATATGTGAAGTTACACAATTAATTATGCAATCAGCTGCATGTTCTAATTTTTTTATTGTTGTTCTCGGGCAGCCTGCTAGGAACATACACTGTTGATGTCTTAATCAAGCTAAATATATTTAACTTTTACATTTGAAGTCAGTTTTAAGCCCAAAAATCTATAGAGAATTTAGGAATCCCCCTTCCTCAGCACTGATAGTACAATGAAAATCCTGTGGAGCTGAGCTCATCAGAGAAGACAACAGACAGATCATTTCTGAAATTAGTGGGAAGTAATGCTCAAAGGCACACATTACAGGTGGAGGAAGGATTGATTTTTTCATTTTTCTTCTTGAACTTTCAGTTAACAGCAAAAAACTCTCTTGTTAAATCCGTGTGATTGTCGGTGACAAACACATTTTGTTCAGAGAGTTCTTCTGTTTGTTTTATGTCTTTCCACCTTTTTAAATCTTATATTTAACTTTATTGAGAACTACAAATAACAGATGTGGCATACAAAATGTAAACACATTTAGTTTGAGAGACAAACCCTTCTTTCTTTTCCAGCGTTTATTGTCTAACTAATGATTTAAGTTCATTTAAATGTTCAAAGAAATTTGCTGAAACCTTTTTTTACCACAGCATTACAGTTGTAATGGTTATGACAAAACGTAACGAGGTGTTCCCAGCTGCTTTTAATGTGAATTAAAGCAGATCATTACTTATTAGTCCTATGTGAACTGTTTTTGTAACCCCCTCTGTTGGACCAGTGTCTATGGTGACAAATATAGACAATATCTTAGCTAATATGCCCTGATACACTCTCGTATTGTCCTTGCTGTTATGGAGTAGACCCCATCAAGAGGAAGGCTGCAATACTGAAGCATGCATATTATAATAAAGTAATGACTTTAAGGACTCTATGCCATTCTCCATCTCCATACCACCTCTCAACAGTCATAAATTTGGATTTTATTTGTATTTGGTACTGACACTCACCTAGTTATCCGCCAAACAAAATATTAATATAACTGCATTTATTCATGTGATGGATTTCAATGAATGTTGTCCTGTGTCATCAAAAAATGGATATTGGTCTACATTTTTAGTAGCTAGCTTTCTCCCATTGCTTCCAATCTTTTATCTACGCTAAGTCAACAGTCTTCAAGTTGTAGCTTAACTTTTAGTTTACAGACATGTGTGTGGTATTAATACAATGGAAAATATAGAAAATAGCAAATTTCCCAAAATGTCAAACTATTTCTTTAACAAATCTTCTACACAACTACAGTGTCCCAATTCCAAACCATATGCTCCATAATGTACAAAGCTTGCACTACTTTAGCACCCAAGAGATGAAAGTACTTAACCATTTTGTGCTAAAAGATATTAAACAACATGTGTGCTAACAAACTCTGATGCTCCTTCGGAGCACTGCCAAGTAAGATTTTCAAAAATTCACAAACCGAAAGCATGTTTCAGGGTTTAATACTGGTTTTATTGTTTTTTTCTGAGAATTCCTTGAACCACCATCTTCAAATTTAAGCTTTTAATCAGCTGTGAGCAGCACCTCCATTTCCATTGTTCATTGCACTGTTTTACAAAAGTGTCCACTAAGCATTTTAATATACAAAATATCTCCTTCAAGTATACTGTATTGTGTAATGGTTTCTATGTGAAGGCCTTACATACTCTCACTATGAGTATATGTACAACTGGGACATATGGATGAGACTGATCCCTGATCAGTTATTCAGCATTGATTAAAACAGGAAAAATGTGTCTCTTAAATAATCACTTCATAAGTATTATAAGTAAAATATCATTAGCTTTTACATATTGGTCACCAGGAGCCAGACGGTGTGACCAACCATGACCCCAAGACAAATCATGTTTGACCGCTTGATAGTGACACAGAGAGAAAGAAACATGGAGAAACCACAAAAACAGAGAGGTAGGAACTGTAAGAACTCCGATCACAGGTTGTGTGCTGTTGAAGCCTGACCTGAACCCCACTGAGGCCAAGAAGACTAATTGTTAATTAAACCAAGCTGATGAAAAAGAGCTCAAGTGTAAATGAATGTGTCAGTTTGAAGGAGCACTCAGTCACACCTTTTACCCCCACAAAGGAAAATCAGCATTATTTTAAACTTGACAGTGCACTCCAGCAGTTCAGAACGGCTGGTTATTATTCATGGTGAAATTAAAGTTCTGATGTTTTGGAAGAAAAAAACAAAAAACAAAAAGAAGGAGGAAGATTAAGTATAAATCATGGGAGACAGTGGATAAGTCTGTGGCTTTTGGTGGAAATGTGTGCATGGCAGTATGTCGAGGAGGTAAAATAAATTGTACCTTGGGGCAAAAGATGGAAAGAAGAAAGAATATGAAAGGGTATCACTGACTTCTTTGACGCAGAATAAAAAATGATCACAGCCCCGGATTTTTCTGATGTTCAGCTGTCTAATCAATGACTTAATTCCTGTCATCTACATTATCTAGCCTTTGCCTGCTCCTGTGGCCTGGGGACAGGACTGAGGCAGGTTTAAGGCAATGTCCTTGAGACTGTCTCTCTCCTCTCTGATCTCCTGTAAGTCCTGTTCGATGAGGGACATCCGGCTCTGCTGTTCCTTAGCAGCCAAATGCAGTTTCTGGATCTTCGAGCCCAGTGTCGGGCTCTCGACACTCCCGCGGAGCATGCTCAGGCGGCGCGCTGTCTCGTTCAAGATCCGGTCAAACCTTTCCAGCGGCACGTTCTTATCTGGGTCGGACATGCAAGACAGGGGACAGATGGAGAAAGAGGAAGACCGCTGAAAGAGGTATCAGAAAGTTTTGGTTTGGTTCAAATGGTGGAATCCGCCTGCCTGATGACCTAATTATAGTGATTTGGTCATTATCCTCTCCAGCATGATAACATATTGACCACAAAGTGCCGGATCACTGCCTTTCTAGATAATTCTACAATTGGTTTCTAGGAAAATAGGTTTGAATGAATAGGTCAGATAATACTAGGTCAGAAATACAAAGATGAATTATTTGAATACACTGAAATTTACCTGCAAAGAAAATACTGCTGGGCCCTATGAACAGCAGTTATTCCTGCTTTACCATGGGGATAAAAATCTGGGAAATATTTCCAGGTTCAATGAGGCATTAAAAAGCACAGAGCTCTTTAGTGATCTGACATTTAAGGTGTAATGATGATTTATGAGTTTTATAGATATTGAAGATTAAAAGGTAGCCACAGATAGAAGATAGAAAATCATCTACAACAGAGTGACTTACCAATCTTGCTGATTAGCTCAGTTAGTGTAACAGAATAGGCCTTTAACTGGAGCTTGGCTGTTTCCATGTCTTCCTTTACGCTGGTCAGGGACACCTCAGGCTGGAAATTAGAAGACATGCAGTCTTTTAAGCTGCACACAGCAAGCGCAGATCAATATGCATAGATTCTGCTCTTCGGATGTGTTAATATGTCTGTGGTAAGTACCTCTGAGGTGATCTGGGAACTTGCTGTGTCAGATAGCATCTCCTGCTCAGTCAGCTGTTGCAAAGCAGAATCTATATGGGAGCTAAGGTGAGCAGATGCAGTCTTGGTATGCTTGGCTTGGGTCAGAATGGCTTTGGATTCCTGCACACAAAGAAAGGAGGAAACATAGACCTAAGAACTATTTTGATTATTAATAGGACTAGACTGGGAGTCTACAGCCCTGCCAGCAGCCCTGTGAGGCTTTACTTAGGCACGGTGTTTGTCAGCAAGCTAATATGCTCACAATGACAATGGTAACATGATAATGTTTAACAGGCAATTAAATAATAAATTACAAATTTGACCCAATGATTAAAAGTTAAGGGTTCACCTTAACATCAGATTTCATGGCAATACATCCAATAGTTCTTGAGACAAAACTAAAATGTCAACCTGGACCACTCTGCACCAAAGTGGTGGACTGACCGCACACACACCTTTGCCACAGCATGTGCAGTTTGTTCCGCCTCCTTCGTGGTGTTTCTGGAGAGGCTGGAGTTTTCCAGAGCTGGTTTTAGTATCTTCTCAATCTGCGAGACCCTCTTCCTGATATCAGCTAGAACCTTTCCCTCCAGGGGTTTCTCCTTCTTCATTGCAACCTGGGTCTGGGCTTGCCGACGGGGCCACTCCCTCACCATGTCTGCATGGAGATTGTGAAGAAGGCAGATGTTAGGCCCTGAAAATGTGATTTTAAATCCCATGTATTTTTTCGGTAAAATCAAATAGCCATGACTAAATAAGCAACAAACAAATATGGAGATGGGAAAAAACATCCGAAGGTATTATTTATTAAGAGTTTAATGCAGCTAATCTGCTTTATCAGGACGTTGGGTGTGCTTTGCACAGATTTGATTGACAGCGGCCAAACAACCCACCAACTGTTGCTAAATACTGGGTCAAATGTATTTAAATGTGAAATCACATATTTCCAACTGAGCCCCGCCCACTTGAAACCAATGAGAAGAGCTCAGACAACATCACAAACAACAAAATCTTACATGCAAAAACAAAAAAGGTTCTAACGTTGGAAGCCATTATGAGTTCATGTAGGACGCCATTGTTCATAGTAAAGGCTGATAAAGAAAATTGGTTTTCAGTGCCTTTAAGTCAAAGTTGCATTCAGTTCGAAAAGGTTTGACTCAGATGGGTCATTGCTCATCTGCTTATTCTGTGCTACTTTACTATTTTGTTGAAAGACTGAGGACACAAAATCACTTTAAATTCTCTTCACCAATCATGAACAGCCATCATATCATTCAAGTTGAAGCTGTAAAGATTCTCAAAACATTCCACTTCATTACATTTTCCACGCTGCATTCAATACATGACAAGTAGGTCAAAACATTACAGTGGTGATGACATATTTATCATCGTAATACTTGAGTCTGTAGTTTGTTTTCAGTGTCGGCGCTTGACATTTCAATTTGAGTAGAATGATTCAATTGGACATTCAACAAAAATGACAATGCAAGACAGACAGTGAAGAGACTGAAAAAGAGAAACAAGTTAGATAATAGATAGATAGATAGATAGATAGATAGATAGAT
>JAVQJD010100482.1:0-33347 GCA_036023655.1 Nannoperca australis
CAGCAGGTGGCTGCGGTCTGCGGGCCGGTTGTAATACTAATCAAATTTTATCTCGCGGGCCATAGATAATTCATTCGCGGGCCGGATCTGGCCCGCGGGCCTTGACTTTGACACATGTGTTCTAGAGCTTTCAAGTTTAAGCAAACTTTCATATTACTGTTGATGGGTCACAAATACGAAAAGTGTGATCATCGACATTTCCATGGCAACTGAGCGAACTCAATCTGCTGATGAGGACCGCGGGATACAGTTGACAGCTCAACAGTTTATTCTAAAACAATACATCACATTTTAAACTGTAAGTTAATTTTATGTTTAATTAAATGTTAAATCTTGATATTCAAAGTAACTTGTAACTGTAGACAGATGGAGTGCATTTGTCAGATACGACGAATTAATGTGAAATAAAGAAGTAAACATATAAAGTAAAATGGAAATACTGAAGCACCACTCTCATTATGCTCTTTCTATCTTTCTGTCATTGTTAATTGGGATGTAAGGATTTATTAGTAGCCTGAATTAAACACATTTTAAATTTTTATTATTTATATCTAAGAACATTTAATGCTGCGAATTAACAATTTTTACCATTATTGATGTAGAAGGTGACGGTGGAAACGAGGCTTCTCCTGTGATTAGATTGTGATTATGAGGGAATGTATGCGCTTGTGTTGTCCACAGAGCCTTGAACTCCTCTCAGCTGCAGGCCATGGGTATAGACATGCTGCCTGGCTACAAAGACCCATATTCAGACCGCGTACTGACCAGAGGGGAGATTGGCTGCTTCCTCAGCCACTACAACATCTGGAAACAGGTACCATCTAATAACTCTTTGGATGTTTTAAAACAAAATGCATATAAGTAAAGCTGATGTGGCATTATAAACAGGTTATGGCAGTTCAATATTTATTGCTGTAATGTCGCCCCTTAAGGTGGTGCAGCAGCAAGCGCAGCAGGTGCTTGTGCTGGAGGATGATGTTAGATTCCAGGCCAGATTTTACCGCAGGCTGGTGACTATCATGGTAAATGTGCAGGGAGTGGGATTTGAATGGGACCTCATGTGAGTTTCTGCCTCGCCTCAATACCACATTGCTTCCAAAGTGTTGTTTTATTCGATGCGCCACAGACCTGTCACTTGCCTTTCTGTCCTCATAAAGTTACATAGGCCGTAAGAGGCTGCAGGCGAAGGAGCCCGAGAACTGGGTGAAGGGAGTCAGCAACCTCGTGCACCCAGGCTACTCCTACTGGACCTTAGGGTACGTCCTGTCACTGAATGGGGCCAAGAAGCTCCTGCAGTCAAAACCCCTGAACAAAATGTTGCCAGTTGATGAGTTCCTACCCATCATGTTCAACAAGCACCCCAAGTGAGTCTCACCTACTGTGTATATGTTCAAATGTTAGGCTGTGAACACCAGTTAGAGCCTTTTGTATTCAGGGAAGTCATTATGTCGACTGTCCCCGTCCCTTCAGAGACGAGTACATGCAGTATTTCGAGCAGAGGGACCTCAGAGCATTTTCAGTAGAGCCCCTGCTGCTCTTCCCCACGCACTACACCGGCGAGCCCGGCTACGTCAGCGACACAGAGACGTCTACCATCTGGGACGACGAGGCCGTAGAGACAGACTGGGACAGAGACGGAGCCAAACACCGGCGGGAGCAGGAAGCGGAGGACGTAGGCTTTGAAGCTGTGGCTCATCAGTCTGCTCGTGGTGGCGTGCCTCCCCTCTCTGCCAGTGGAAACAGAGATGAACTCTGAGGGTGAAAACCATGGCCAGTTTAACACCCTTGGGGGGAGGGGGAGGTGGAGGGGGCAGGTCTTCAGGAACTGTTCATTATCAAAATAAGTTTAAGTAATAAAAGCCCAGAAATACTAGTTTTTTAACTGCATTTGTATATAATAGTATATACAGGAAAGCCATGGCGAAAAATGTTTGCTTGGTTTCTAATTAAAATATGAAGTTTCTTTTTTCACATTGACATTTTCTTACTATATAGTGACAAATGATCATGTTGTAATGAGAAAAGGCTGACGCTTTTATTTTGCCTGTGTCCTTATAGTTCAACCTCATTTAGCAGAAGAAAAAACACATAAATGAACACAGCAATGAACTTTTGGATTTTTATTTTTTTTAAAAGCACTGGTATTCTCATGTCAAGCAAACGATGGAACCAATTAATATTAGTACTGTTCCATATCACAAAATTAGTTATGAAAAGAATAATTAAACCACACAAATGATACATTTTTTGGGGAATAAATTAATCCGCACAACAAAAGAAAAAAAAACATGCTTGTACTTAGGTGTTGAACAGGAAATATTGAAATTTCAATGCTCAAAATTTAAGACACCTGAGAATATAAATATAAAAACAGCTTGTTGCAGCAATTATTTAGTTCCACAGTTCCTCCCATTTACCTCAACTAAAGCTTTGATGAGAGGATAAAAAAAAATTACATTAATGTAAAAATTAGGCATCAATTTAAAAAACATCCATTTCTGTACAATGTGCATATCTGAATTAGTGTGGTGACAAGAGAAATTAGCACATTGGGGGGGGGGTTTTCTCAGCGAGGCAGCGCAGCAAAAAAGAAATCCAAAGTGGATAATGCTCGTCCGTCATCAAGCCACATGTAGTGATATGAACAAATAGTTTTGGACTGAGCTTTCAATTTAAATCTGCAGTGAAGTACCAGTTTACAGGTATTTATTTTACATTTTAATACCCCCTTTAAGCCAGCAGTGACTTTCCCCCCCCTGCTGGGCTTTAATGACAGGGGCTGCAGGATTTATCCAGTAGATTCATTTTTACTGTTTATTAACAACAAACGTTCATTGAGGCAGGGATAAGGAAATGATGCTGCTACACAGGTAGTAGTGATGTTGCATATTAAGACAAGATAAGGACAAAAGGTACACAACAGACCATCGAGCTGATAAAAACACATTTCTGAAATCCAAGGCTCAGTGGCTTTATAGGAATTCCGGAAACACATTGTTGGATGGATTTTGTACAGACACTGCAAACAAAATCAGTGAGGTATGTTCTTATTGTGATATTATAGCTTTGAGACCTGGAGAGTCCGTGTGAGAAGACGCTCCCATCTGTGAGAGGAGATGGGAGGGAATGTGTCCATTTCGAAGACGTAAAAAATAAGTATATTGTGTGTGTTCATTTGTTAAACAGTCCATGCATTTAAGGTTACTGCCAGCAGCAACTGAAAACTGTCAACAGATCAAACCTCTGAAGAAGAAATGTCTACAAAATTTCAAAGCATTGCAGTCGCTTCTACAAGTACAGCTCCAGATCAAATGAGATCAACAGTGAAATGGTGTGTGTATTGTTTGACAGATGAATGAGGAAGACATCTGCGCTCTCTCTCTTTGATCTTATTGTGGAGGAGACACAGTGGACACATCTGGAAACACTAATGAGGCGTGCTCCATCAAGAAAATAAAAAGACACACTAATTCCACAAGAGATGGCCAGGATGACTAAGAATACACTAAATAATGAAAAGTCAAATAAAAACAACTACCCAGTTCTTTTATCACACGTTCTAAAGCACTTGGACAAAAAGGCAGTTTTACAAACCATTGGTTATCAACACACTAGCAAAGTTCCACAGTGCTTGCTTGTAGAAGCATAGTAACAGTGCAAGCAATTACACTATTCAGCCAGATACACTTCTAAGTAAAAAGTGCCATATTGCATAATGAGTATCTGTAATGTATAAACCTATACAATGATCCAACTGTAAACATGGTGCAAAGTAGTTATGACATAGATTAAGGCTTTCAGATTTTCCTGAAGAAGTGTTGTTCTCTGAGATAAAGGAATATGTCCAGGAGCTGGACTAACAGTGTGGAAACACAGAAAAAGATTCAACATCTCTGGAAATTGGACCTGGACACCCTATGTACTCAAACCGATTTTAAATATCTCTGTTACTTGAGGTTGGCTTGATTCAGTCAAACAAATGTTTTTTTTTTAGTTCTTATTCCTGAAATACATGAGAATTATTAAGCTTTTTGGCATATAGGAATGTTTAGGAGCCAGTTTTCTCAGGGTTCTCAAATGAATCCTCATTTGTTTTGGTTTTTCCAACATGGTAACATGGTTCTTGTCAAATACAGGTGTAACTAATAACATTATTAAATGGCTGCATCCCATTTACAAGCGTCCGCCCCCTGGAACTGTGAATGCTGGTTCAATGATACACCTTCACGAATAGAGCCATAATTAAATATAGTAGTTGCACCTAGTTGCTTTGACAAGTCAAAATGTCCACCTCAGTAAAGGTTAAAAGGTAGTAGCTGTCCTGAATGGGAGCAGACTGACCGTGTTTAGTTCACTCTAATAGTTTTAATACCAATTTTGGGTCCCAAACAAATACAGGAAACAAACACTACACGTAAGACTCGAAGCATGTAAAGAAACACCTGATCATGAAAGACACTCTGCTGTCCTGGTGAGTGAACGCTTTTACTTTGAAGGCTGCGAGTGAAAAGTCAAGCTCAACTTTTTTTTTTTTTTATCCCCCAAATATTTTGATAGCATCGCATACACACTTTTCCCCGTTCTGTCGCTAACAAAAATGTAAATAAAAACACACACACCGACACTCACAGGAAATGCCACCCTATCAAGCGTATAGTGTTACCCCTAATATAAGGACTACAATTCATCACATGTATTAATTCTTCTGCTAGTAGCATTACCAGGTTTCTACATTAAAAGCTTAAAGCTTATATACATTTGCATCAGTATTAGACACAACACTATTGTGTATTATGTGTCAGCATTTCATGGATGATTACTGATCTAGACTTAAGGATGGCGTGCAAACAGCTCTACAGTGAAGTTTGATCCACATTCTGGCAAAAAATTATATTTGATCTATAAATTGGATATAAAAGAAAAAATATTGACAAAATCGCCTCAAAGATGGTTACTAATGCAATAAATATGAAGGAATGTGTCACCACTAAAACTTCAAAATGGAATCAGCAAAGCTAAAAAATAAAATAAAAAAAGCTAAAAGACTTCTAGTTACTGCTTGCTACCTAACATCACAACATTGTGCTACTTGTGGTAAAGAAATGGTACTGAAGAACACAACAACAATCTATAAATGAACCACAAGAAAACAGGAGTTTTGGCTGATGATGAATGTGCAGATTATTACAGAACATGTGAAAAATCCCTGCGATTTGTGAAAGTGTTACAGTTTGAGAAAATGAGGTTATTATTTTAGGGTTGGGTTTATTTTATAAATCTGCTTAATGATTCCCATTCTAATCGAATCCTGAGTAAGAAAAAAAAAACTGTGTTGAAAACAAAAAAAAACACATTTATTTTCATAAAGTTTAGGCTGCCATGAACACGTAATGAATGACGAAGGATTTTGTGATGTTTTTGGTCAAAAAAGACCAACAAATATAAATATCTGCTGTGCCATGTTGAAGTAGAATGGTTTTACATTTGTTTTTACTTAGAGGCTTTAAAAGTCTAATTTTATCATATTGGGGCAATGTTGCAAGTTAATGAGCAGGATTGCTTCATTGCATAACTGGTTTTACTGAATTTTTACATCAATGTGATGGAGTACCTTGTTTTGTCCGGTATTTGAGTGGATTCACCAAAAACAGACTGTCCCATCTGTTTTTTTGATCTATAAAAAGGTGTTGCCATTTAATTTCATTATTTCATGATACAGAACACCAAAATGCTGCATTTTTATACCAGTCTGTGGTAAATGTGTTGCCATATTAGACAGACTTTCTTCCCTTGCATGTTTTTATTTCCATGCAGTTATTATATTTCACTGTATTGTTGCAGTCTTTAGCGAAGAATAGCCACCCTTTGGAAAGCTAGCTCCAGTCCGCCATACTGTAGACATTATACACATGCTTGGACACACGTGTAACCGGCAATGTAAATGAAGTGTAGTAGGTCCAAACTTTGCTTTCAGGAAACGATAAGTGGAATCGAAAAGCACATTTGTTAACGAATTCCCAGTTCATATAGATTAGAAACATTCTCGATACCCAACCCTAGTTATGTTGAGCAGGTGGATAGTGGTCGCATGACTCATCTGTGTGGATGGAGAGATGAGGCTACTTCCCCCTCGCATCCCGCTCTGTGTGTGTTGGCTTGTGTACGTGAATTATGTGCACTTTTTTTTGTTTTTGAGTACAACACAGCAATGGTAAATCCTAATCAGTGGATCTGATTGTAGCTGGTTTACTTGAAACCATCGTGACCTTCTGTGCTCCGGCCAGGAAACCCCCCCATCCCAAAGCCATCCTAGTGGAGCATGGCTGGGCTGGAAGAGGAGGATGTGCCCTTGCTGCGTCCCAACATGGAAGGCTGGAAGTCAGGATGACGGCGGGCGTGCTTGATCAGGTGGTCGCTGCGCATGAAGCGCTTATCGCACAGTGGGCACAGGAAGCGCTTTTCCCCTGTGTGGGTGCGGGTGTGGCGGGCGAGCTCATCGGAGCGGGCGAACTTCTTCTCGCAGTCAGACCAGGTGCACGGGAAGGGCCTCTCACCTGCAGCATGGAGGGAGAGAGGAGAACCGTTTACCACCATTTCTTTTACCACTTAAAACACCAACCGTCTAACTTAGTCACCACATTTACACCACAAACATGCATCGGATGTTTTTATTAACTTGACTAAAATATATTATTAACACGATTATAAGATTTCTCCCTTCACCCGGTGCCACATCAGGTGGACAGGTGTTTAATTATATTCATTATTGATATCAAAGATAGTGAAAAATGCCAATTGCAGTATCCTAAAGCCCGAAGTGATGTCTTCAAATAGCTTGTTTTGTCCGGCCGACAGTCCAAAACCCCAAAATATTTAATTTTCTATCACACGAAGAAAAACGTCCAATCTTCACAATCAAGAGACAGATACTGGGGAATGTTAGGTGTTTTTGCTTGAAAAGGAACTTAATCGATTATCAAAACAGTTTCGATCAACCACCTTATAAATTAATCAAACTCAGCTTTAATATGTGCAATTTGTGCATAAATAATTGCTGTGTGGCGGCCCGTTTTCTTATTTTATCTTTCATACATACCATAAATAACAGCACATTTTACGTGGTCTCATGCATTGTGCAAGCATTTAATAGTCTGTTCCTTAAAGCTAATATACTCAATGCTTTCAAATTAACAATTTATGGCAGAAACGGTTTTTTTGCTTTCAGATTTTGTCTTTGTATATATATATATATATATATATATATATATATATATATATATATAAAAAAATATTGGTAGGAAATCCGTGACTAAATTAACTGGGCCCAGTAAATACCAAGATAGTGTCACAGATCTACTGCCTAACAGGACTTTTATGAATTATGGTGTGGACAAAAATATTAATCTCTTAATACGTCACAAAACACATCTAGGATTTAGATTCTCCTGATAATCTTCCTAAGCCACTGCTAGCCTTAATCTCCTGCAGGCAACACGAGCAAAACCAGGATAAGCGAGTAGGATGCTCGGTGCCATTTTCAAGATCACAAAGCCAGGCCACGTTGTTGTTGCACTACTCTTTGTGGGCGTTCCCACCAGCGTTTCTTTGAGCCGTTTCCTGTCCCTAATCCGTATGCGCCTGCTCAGTGACCCTGTGCGCGCAGATTCCCCTCATTTCGCGAAAAACCCGCATGTTCATTTCAGCAAAGTAGTAGAGCTCTGCTACCACCCTGACAGGTGGGCCTGGTTCCAGCCACCGCGCACAGCTTTTTACATGGTGGCAATGCAAGGTCGAGCACTGAAGTTAGAAATCGGATTGCGCGGTGAGGTGCAACCAACTAGTCGCTGATATTTCCTTTGCAAACAGGAAAAAGTACACATGGGGGTGGCGCATCCTTTATCGGACGCGCCTCCTTTCTGCAGCTCTTCTCCAAACGTTTTATCAATAATTTACACATTGCAGAGACAGTAAAGTCGATTTCAACTCGTCAGCAGACGAACAGGCAGAGGTGGCGATGCCCCGAGAAACACTAAACAGCCAAAACACCAAGCACTTGCTGCCGCCGTCAACAGGACAGCTTATGAGCGACAATGAAAACTCCGCTCTCGACGTTAAGGTTTCGTCTTACGCTCATTTCATATGCAAATCCAGCCGAGAGGAAGACCGTCGTCATCGGTTTTAACGTCCAGCCCAGTTCTTTTGTTAGTTTACTTCTTTGTCAGAGTCTCTGAAGGGGAGTTTTTCTGTCTTTCCCTCTTTGTTTGGCCACGTTATTGTACCAGATCGGGGGTAAATGGGGGAAAAAGTCGCCACCACCATGCTAAAGTACAAAAGACCACAACACTTCCCACAGGTATCTCATATAATGGTAATATGGGCGTGCATGCCACCGACAAAGCAGAAGTTACAAAGTATGGATTCTGGGATTAGCAACACGTTAACTGCTGATGTAACCAAACCGTTGTTGTCTCCGTACCTGTATGTGTCCGGATGTGTGCCTTCAGGTGGGACGATTTCCCGTAAACTCTGTCGCATCCGTCAAAAGTGCACTGGTGTCGCTTCACTGGGGAGCGCGGGGCCCCCACGCCTCCTCCTCCTCCCCCCCTCAGCTGCTGCTGCTGTCCGGGGACCGGGGTGGCGGAGGGGGTCATGGTAGGGGTGGTCGGGTCGGACAACGTGGTGTAACCGCTCTCCCCTCCACACGAGGAGTTGCTGCTTTCCGAGTAGGCCGACATGGGGCGGAACTTACCGTGCAGGTCGGTGAGGATACCGGCCACCGCCATCATGTTCGCCCCCTCCAGCCTCAGTGTCTCCCGCACTTCCCTGTCCTCGCTCGACCCGTCGGGCTCCCCGGGGAGCAGGCCCACCATGGCCGGCTGGCTGGCGGGGGCGACCGGGGTGGGTCTGTGCAGGACAGGACCGCTGGATATCGATACCAGACACTCGGCAGCAAAATAATCAGACGAAGCAGTCAACGACATTGTTATCTGCCTCGTTTTGTTGGATTTCGAAAAGAAAAAAAATAACAAGAAAAAAAATCCGCCAGGAGGGGCTAACGGTAACTTAGTCTGATCCCGACCTCGTTTTCGTCAAACTCGACGAACCAACCGTTTCCAGCCGAGCCTTGTTACCGCCATACAGTGTATCAGTAGTTTGAAAATGACTAAATAAACCAAAGAAAAGGCACAATTGAGATTAATAGTGTGCTAAAACCGTGCCAATGCCTCCAGCCCAACATGCGTGCCCCTAACCGTCTGACGGTTCATTGTGTCTGAGCCTCGGAGAAGCCGGTCAAACCTACGCCCCCTGGTCCGGACTGATGATGCGTTCAGGATCAATCGGTTAAAGATCGTTTGGTACAATGTGGTTAAATTGCTATGAAGGGCACACTTTTTCGCTACAATTACTGCAATATCGATTCGATAAGTATTACATTAAACTCTCTGTGCTGCAGCAAGTTACAAAATAATAATACAAAACGAAAATATCAAACACAAACTGAAAATATAGCGTTAAATTGTGTTCTTCAAGTGAATTTTATTTATTACATGCCTAATAAAGCATGCATTGGCATAATTAATGTAATAAACCACAATACTAGCATTATTGCATGACTTGAAAGTTGGGTTGAAAGCGGGTAAACGGTATTTTTCAAAGGGGGCTCTAAAATACAATTCTTTTTTGTACACAAACGCAGCGTCAACCAGCAGCACGCAGTGACTGACGTCGCAGCACGGGCGTGGACCGCGGCGGCGGCTGCATCGTGGAAAGTAGGTGGCAGGCAGCTTGGGTAATGATAGGGGAAGGAGATGGGGTTGAAAGGCGTGTTCCGTAAATTAGTTTCAGCCCAGTCGCAGGCTGAAGAACGTGGCTGAGTGGTGGGGTGCTTTTTATTTCACATTTCTGACAAATATAGTTATACGAATAGTTATAGTTATGCGAACATCACACCCCCCACATTTCTAGGCTACGTATCAGCTGTTTTTCAATCAATCAATTAAAGTTTATTTATATAGCACTTTTCAAACAAATCAAATGCAATTCAAAGTGCTTTACAAACGATTTACAAAAAGTAGGTTAGTAGTAAGTTAAAATGGACATTGAGACTAATGCACATCAGAACAACAAGATAAGCATAGAAGATTAAACAAGTAAATAATAAAATAGAATACTACACAAAATAAATATATAGTTATAGAATAGTAAAATATAAAACTAGAGTCATTAAATAGGCATAAAATAAGCACAAATAATAAGACCATAAATATTAAAAGCATAGCATTAATAATAAAGCCACACAATTATAAAACACTACATAAAAGCCAGACTAAATCGATGAGTTTTTAGTTTACATTTGAAAAGCTCAACATTGTCAGCTCCTCTTAGATCCTCTAGAAGGCTGTTCCAGCGGCTCGAGCGTATTGGCTGAAAGCAGCATCACCAAGTGTTTTTATTCTGCTTTGTGCAACAACTAAAAAAGAAGAACTGGAGGATCTGAGGAGCCTTTCTGGTTTATAAACCACAAGCATGTCTGAGAGGTAGTCTGGTGCCAGATCATGTAGTGCTTTATAAACTAATAACATAATATAAAAATCAATATGAAAAGTAACAGGTAACCAGGGAAAATACTTTAAAATAGGTGTAAAATGTGCTCTCTTTTTGGCCTTAGTCAGCAGTTTTATATTAGTTGTGTCTGATTTATTGTATTTTTAGGTAGACCAGAAAGGAGAGCATTATAATAGTCTAACCTGCTAGTTATTAAAGCGTGCATCAGTCTCTCTGTGTTGCTCAGACAGAGAAAAGGCCTCACTTTTGAAATATTCTTCAAATGAAAAAATGCTGTTTTGGTCACATGAGCCTTAAAATTACAATCTGAGTCAAAAATGACTCCTAGTTTTCTTGCTTCTCGGCTTGGGTTTTATCTATAGAACATAGGCACTACATGTTTCTCTTCTCTAATGTGCCTAACCTCTCAACTGTAGTTTGTTAGTCTTGAGAGAAGTTTATGCATAAGCTATTAAGCATGTCCACGCTGGTTGTGTGGTTTATTGATTATGGTGACACTCACAGTGTGTTTATTTGTGTAGGAATGTATGTCCTCAAATAATCTCCAAGCAAATCAATTTTGTTGAAGAAGGGGTATAATAGCACTCTGGTAATTAATATTACAGGATTTGTTTTGTAGTGCTATTCTATTGTTCTATATAAGTTTTTCTTGTTATTTATTTGTAAGGCATCCAGGCTATTTATGCAGAGAACCTGTCAGATAACCACATCTCAGACTGGATATTATGCAGCCTTCAAACTGTTTAACTTTCTTGCAATAAACAGAATTTTCTCTCCATATGTGGCTCATGTTTTATGTCTGTCCAAGTTAACGGGGGTATAAGAAAACCTAATTTTTTGTGAGGCCCGGTGCTCTGTCAAGTGATTGGCTCAGTGAATGTTTGTAGCTCCAGCTTGGAAGGTATTTCCTGATTGGTTGCTGTGAGCACTATGGGTCACTGTGGAAGCCCATGTACAAGCGTGGTCATTCAGTGGCTGCGAACACTGCTTGGTTTTCATCTCACTTACATGTGGAGGCTTGGAGGCAGCCAGACCTACAGTGACTTGGGGTTGCTATGGCTATGTCTTTGCTACTACTCAATTGTCTGCATGTTACACTGATTTTTCTCCTGCCACATGGTGAGTTTTATGGCTTTTGTTTTGAGCTGTGTTCATTCTTGGTGTGTCATTTCATTTTCCATTGAAAGCAGGGTTGACTAAGAATCACAATGACATGGCTTTGAATGCTCAGTGTGGAGGTTTGGCAGGCTTTCTTAGAGAAAAGTGAGTTTTTTTTGTCATTGTTTTCTTATAAAATTCTCTATGCAGCAGGTGATTGTTTTCAGTCGGAAACAAATCTCTGTGATTCAACTTGTGCTGGTGAGAATCCACTTTGTTGCTTATATCGAATATGATGCATGATCACTAACAAATACTTTAATAATGAATGTTTATTTCATGCAAGACATTCAAATATTTGTGCTACAAGATTTGCCAAAGTGAAACTTCTTGTCTTTGAATCTTGTGATTATTATTTCACATCCATAGGGTTTCCTACCCCTGACTTGTCCTATCAGAGAGGGGTGAGGTATACTTACAGGTATAGCACGATAATTACCACAACCCTTCATGGCTCCAATGCTGGCAGGAATGGACTGGCTTTGGACTGTGTGGTTGATATCGACGTGGTTTCCAAGTGTCACCTGATGATGCAGGTTTGCTCTAATAAAAGTGTTTGTGAAAACAACTTAAATAATGTATCAAAAAAAGTAAATTATTTATGCACATGCTTGTCCAACAGATTAGGAATCCACAGATAAAGCAACTTTCCCCTCAGAAGGAACACTCTGTGCAGCGTTTAAAGAGTTTGAGGTAATGTACAGTAGATTCCACACACTTTGGTCTAGGATAGTGAACACATGAATGCATACCCTTCACCTGCTCAGTTATTTTACATACATGCATCTGTTCTTGCTCTACAGCATTCAAAGTGCAAGTCTAGATCATTTTGGAATGCTACAGCTGTTTTTCCTATGAATGTGATACTCTGTTCAGATGCTCCACTTGTCTGTGTTGTTGGGTCTCGGGGGGAACTCATCTGGTGTTTTTGTTTCCCAGGGAGTCACTGGAGAGAATGCGCCTCAAGTTCTCCCTCCAGGGGGGAAAGGTCACGGCCCTCTGTCTCCAGGAGGGGGAGCAGGTGTGGGCCCTTAACATTAAAAGGGCTCTACTGAGCATGCTCCAGACCTCCCGCACGGCTTCCAAACAGAAACTAGAAAAGGAGGTGATGGTTGATGAGTGCTGTTTTCTATGTAATGCTTGACCAATTTGCAAGATGTATTCATGCAGCAGCGCCTTAGTCTTTGTGGCGATGTCAAACTAAAACAAGTACAACTACTACTTCTTCTAGTCTGGAAAATACCACTTCTACTCCTGCTACAAACAATAACCGCCATTAACGGCATCTTACCATAATATAGTGCTTTCACAGGGTGATTATCTGACTTTTCTTTAATGCTCTTTCTCAGACGGATGTGTACGGGACGTGCACCAGCAGGTATGAGAGGCGAGGACCTGTACTGCTGAAGAGCAGGGATCTAAAACAGTGCCAGAAGTCCAGGCTGGCAAACTTCTGGCCCCGTTCAGTATCTTTAACTGAAGATACAGTGAGTTTACCTCTCTTCTATCTTTGTTAAAAATGTATGGAAATGTGGATATGGCTGAGGACACAGAGAACAAGTACTTTTTTCTGGGGGGTTTTTGTGTTTCTTCTGTGAAATTTTGGGGTTTTAGCAACTTGGGGGGAGTTTACATTCTACAATTAAAAATGTACACATGGTGCATGTAATAGGCTGATGTCAATATTTTTTAGATACAGTATATTTAAATATAACTACTTTTAGGTCAAATTAATATATAAATTATCACATTTTTCTCCAATTAAATATTATTACTGGCAGTGTGGACCTCACAGTACTTAAACACTATTTAGACCATCATAAATCTTAAACACAAAAGAGACATGTTGGGTTCCATTTTTGGACTTCGACCCATGACCTCTACTTTTAAAATCCTAATTATGGCCCTGGTTGTATATTAAGCTTGTAGATTCCACTTTTCTACTTTCTGGTATCTGAGTTCAAGAAAAGTGAAAGTTGAAAATGGGCGATGATGCTGGTTGTCTCTTGAGATTTCCGCACCACTGAATTTGATAATGTTCATTTTAGCCCACGTTTATTGATATTACACCAATACTTTGGTTCAATTCATGCTTTTATGATAGGATGGTTATTTTCTTGTCTTTTTTGCTAGTCAGTGCAGTCAGAGTTGAACTGTGTTCAGAGGCATGGATCTACAGTGATGGAAGAGGTCAACTGCACTGAAGCTGTTTCCATGGCAACATGGTCCAGGACTGCAGGGCTGGTGAAGACCCAAACAGTGTCTACCCTGCTCCTGCTCAGAGCCCACCCGGGGATTCCTTTAGACACACGTCAGGAGTAGTATTAACGCTTTTACAGTTACCCATAGAAAATACACTGTTTTACAGACGCGGGCCATGATGCACGTTCTTCTCAATGCTCACGCAGATTCCTTAGGTCTTGGTGTGCCAACAGACCTGCAGTTTGAGGATGAGGGGGCTGCAAGGCCAGGAAAAGCCAGAGCGTCAACACCTCAGCAAGTCAGTCAAACTGTCAGGATGTTATGTAGCATCACCTCGGACCCACAAATGGTAGGCCTCAACAGCTTCCAGTCAGTGTTTAACTGTATTTATTTGTAAGGGACACTTTATGTATGTTTCAATTTACCTGCTGTAGACTTTGGTTGATGTCACCCTTTTCAGCAATGAATATTAATCACTTTTATGTAGCCCATACCCTGCCACGCCAATGTTGGTTCGTTTATGTTTGTAAGTGGTGACTTGACTTCCCTTGAGGCTTTGCTGCATATGATCCAGTCGTTTTAATGTCTCCCGTACACAGGAGGTAAGTCAAACCTAATCTGGCAACCTTCATCATAGTCTGTTTACATGAGAGGTGTCACACCCAGAGCCTGATATACTGTCATATAACTACTGCGTGGGGAGAAGGTGATTGATGGGATGAAAATGTGTGTTCACAGTTCTGCAGGAGGATGTTGGTTCTGATTAAGCAGGCATAGTTCTGAAAAAAAACTGTAGACTAAATTATATTTATTTTATATTACTTATAACGCAAGTCCATACACATATTTGATCTGCTCCTAGGTATCACAAGAGTTCCTTCTACTGGCTTTCCAGCTGAGAGATCTGACTCTCTCTCAACTTAAGACACTTTGGCAAGAAGCATCTTTCAAGTGCCGCAATGACTGGTCAGTATGTCCTTAGTGTTTATGATGGTGTGTATTTTGGCTAGTCCATAAATTCGTCATCACACTCTGCATTACAGTTAATAGAATATCTTGTGCTTAGCTACCACAAAATTTTCTATGTGTTGTAATGAGAAAATACACGGCCCCTGGCAATTCAACAAGTAAACAAGGGACTGTCTGTGTGGGACAGTAGCCAACTTAATTAGACACTAGTCACAGATGAAACACAGATGACCTAACATTCCAGAGCAGGACAGGGTCCCCTCCTTAGTCCTTATTGTCTACCACAGAATATATCAAATACACCTTTATCATAGTGGACATTTTGACATGTCAAACACAGGTGTAACTAATAACAAAATTAATAATAGGCCTCATTCCAATTAGGTGTGGCTGCCCCTCATGCAGTATAAATGTATTTATATCTTATATGTTTGATCCGTACAAATACCAAGCTGGAAAAACAACACACTGGGTGTTTTCTTTGCTGTCATAAAGCAACAGAGACTCCAGGAAGTTACTGCACACAGCCAAGAAATATTCCTGCACAAATCCCATTGTAAAACCACAATGTCTCGATTTTACACCTTAGTTTTTGTGCAGGTTAAACAAACAAGATACAACATGTTAATTAATGAGCTGTAGGTGCTGGCAGGTGGATTTTCTTACCTTTGGACTTTCCCGTCTTTGTGCGAAACTAAGCTACATTTTGACAAAAGCAAATGAGATAACGTAGGTTAGCACAAACAAACAGACTGGCACATAACTACATGTTTATATTGGTTTTGTACAGATTAAACAATTGAGATTTAAGAGATTAAGTTTAGGTGCTGGTAGGCAGATTTGGTTACATATGGACATAGCCAAACTAGCTGTTTCACCCTGTTTCCAGTCTTTATAATAAGCTTAGCTAAGCTAACCAGCTGCGGGCTGTAGCTTCATCTTTACCATACAGACATGAGAGTGATTTTGATCTTCTCATCCAAGCATGCAAGAAAGTGAATAAGCGTATCTCCCAAAAAGTCAAACTACTCATAATTTTTACAGCACCACATTATAGCATTACAGGCTTCATAATACATACAGCAGAGATTGATACTGATGTTAAATAACTGTTTGAACAGGCAGCCTTTGTTGGATGCTTTACCAGCTTGTGGATCTGAAAACTGCATCGTACTACTGACTGACCTAATGAGGAACAAAGAGGTGGAGGAGGAGCAGGCTCACGCTTTTCTCACCTCCATAGCCCTCATCCCTCATCCATCGCCACAGATCATCGACTCCATCAATGTAGAAACCTCTGGGTGACATTAAAGATGACCAAAATCTTTCAGAAAAGCTACTTTCTCTATTTGCTGCCAAGATATATTAGTCAAATGAATGTTAGCAGGGATGTCATATAGACATGCAAAATAAGTAGCCCCTGTATCCATCCATTCAATTACACATCCTCTTCCTTTCTTATAGGCCTACATACTGTATCTGTGCTGTCTGTGTTAGGTCTTACTGGAGGTCCCAGAGGTGCGGTCCAGTGTGTTGTTAGCTGGATCCTCATTGGTCTATCAGTTGTGCCAAAGGTCTCGAGCCTCCTGCAGTGAAATTCCTCAGGTACAGACTTTCATACAGACGCTTGAGGAAACCCTGATGGAGGGCTGCGAAGGAGAACAACCCACTCAGAGACATACAGTAGGTGCACGTCACCTCATGTACTGACACGCAACCTGGTGATGTGAACTGTCTAAAGCATGGATATTTTGAACATTTTGAACATAAATAACATTTTATTTGCATATATTTTTTTGCCCGACAGCTTTATGCACTAAAATCAGTGGGAAACACTGGTCTTTCTGCTCCAGCCTTCATTCCTCTGCTAAATCGCATCATGCTCGGTCACTCAACAGCACTGGAGCTGAGACTTGCTGCCATCCAAGCCTTCAGACGTTTTCCCTGTTCAGCTGATGTGAGTTGATTCTGAAACTAATACTTAAGTCAATAGTCTTCATATCACAGGAACTAACTTTCTAAATGACATGATTATTGATTCATGATGAGCTGAGGTGGAGGTGAAGAGGTGAGCAGCAATCCAACACAAGTGACTGACAGCAGTTTCCTTCCTTCAGAGATCTGTGCTGTTGCAGCTGTACCGCTCCTCCCAAGAGGATCCTGAGGTCAGAATCGCTGCATACCAGCAGCTCATGCGCTGCCCCGATCAGGACGTGTTTGAAGTGGTGAAGACGACGCTGAGGAACGAGACCTCTAGCCAAGGTCTGCCGTTGTGGTTTGTAGATGTCTTCTCCAAGTGAAAATGTTTAGTTAACTGACATTATTGATGAACTAAGTAAGTCCTCTGCTGGTCATGAGTATTCTGTACTTCAGTTTTACCGATGTTTTTTCTGAGTAGTGGTGTTCTACCAGAGACTTAAAATTGGTCCATTATACAAAGCTGATGATCCATGTAGTTTATACCAGTTTAGATTTTACCACTTCAAAATACTTGTATATAAAAGTATTCTCATTCACTTAAATTCCATATCTATCCTTTATATATATATATGGCTTTTGTAAAGACGACTCCACCTATGGCTTTGCTTCACCTGAAAGATAAAATCTGATTATAATCTATTTATTTGTATCATATTTCTAGATCGATCAAAAGCATTTGATACATTATGATAATTACATTTTATTGCGTCAACTGCAGACTTTATCAAAGCTTGTGTATGGCTAAAACATTATATTTATAACAGAGAGTTTGTTAAGATGTTGGGTTGCCATTCTCACAAAGTGCAATTACAGTGTGGTGTGCCCCAGGGATCCATACATAGGCCACTGTTATTCCTTATTAAATAAATGATTTATCAGATGTGTCCAACATAGCTTCGCCCCTTGTTATGTTTGATTATAAGCCTTTTGCTCCTCTTCTTCCATAGTGGGCTCATATGTGTGGAGTCACCTGACTAATGTACTGAGGAGCGAGGACCCCATGAAGCAGACTCTAATTGAGTCACTGCCTGATGACATAATCAGCAGGGATTTTGAAGCTGAGTTTTTGAAATACTCCTCCTATTCAGACCATACTTTTTCATCAGGTAAGGATGACTTCACTTCAGCTTCAAATTAAGAAATGGCAATCAAGATTAATGTCTGAATTTTCCACTAAAACACTAACATGCCACCAAATTGAAAAAAACCCAGAATCATTTGTAACACTACTAACTGCATAATTAGATGGCAATGAAGCATGTAATGGTGCAGCATGTGAGCAGTCCACAGCTCTGTTTCTTTTTTTGCTTTTTTGTTTGTTTCAGGAATGGGAATAACAAATGTGGAGACATCTTTGGTTTTCTCTCCCAAATCATTTCTACCAAGAAGTGCCACTGCCAACCTGACATTGTATTTTCATGGTAGAGCCCACAACCTTCTGGAAGTGAGTTTGATATCCATTAGATTTTTATTCCTAAACGTATATGAGAGCCTTACCAGATTACACTGAATGCGTGCATTTTGTTTTCCGACTAAGGTTGAACTTCACGGTGAGGATGCTGAACCACTCTTGAAGAACATTTTCAGTCACCAGACCCACGACTACGAGGGAGAGCCTGTGGCTCAGAAACGAAAACCTTTGCAGTCCAAAGAGGCGAGGAGGACAAGAAGAAAACCAGATGATGGTCACAGAGGAGAAAAAGAAACGTGTTTATCCAGCACCAACAGTTATCTAGAACGGGCTAGAGCCATGGTGAGGTCACTGTTATTGTTGAAAGACATTCATTATTGGCCGGTGTTTTAGAGGTGTAGTTGGGGCAGCAGATTTAACATGTAAGCTTGGTCATGTCGGATAAGACCAGACAAAGACCAGTACTGTTGTACGACAGGTCGGGAGGGTTTTGGACTAGTTGATTGACTAGATTGCAATTTAGATTTTAGTCTTTTAGTCAAAACTAATATTTTGACTAACTTACAGTCAGTTAATTTGTAAAATACGGATGTAGTTAATGTAAATGCTTAGATTAAGGCTGCAACTAATTATTTTCATTATTGATTGATTCACTGACCTATAAAAGAATGCCCATCGTTATTTCCCAGAGCCCAAACTGATGTCTTCAAAATTGCTTTTTTGTGTGAGTGTGCGTTTGTTGAGAGAGTGCTCAGACAATCAAAGTAACAAGAAACAGACAGTAACTAAGATCAAATACAATATTTACAATACAAGAAGGTAAATCAAATCTAAAATGTATAGGCTAACAAAATATACAAAATATATTTCATACTTTCAAATGACAGATTAGGATAAAGAGGATCATAAGTAAGGCATATGCTTTGTATTGTTTGACACATGTAAGTAGTTATTTCAGAGGCTATTTAATAATTCTGAATGCCTCAGTATGTTTACATGTACCAAATTCCATCAAATACTCAGAAACATGTATATAAATAAACATAAATACTACAAAATAGATTCATCATTACTTCATTATCCAGTAAAAAAAGAGTTTACATTGCAGGAGCATACTTAAGATTTCTGTTTAGGTAAAAAAAATTGTAGAGTACTATTTTTTAATATAGTAGAGTACTTAATCGAGGGAAGGTAATTTCCTCAATGATCATCAGTTTGCACCAAATGTTTTTGCTTTGTCTTCTCCAGTTTTTTGGGAGGAGGCAAACAGCAGAGAACAGGCCCAAGTGTTATGCTGCTGTGAAGGTGTTTGGCAATGAGCTCAGCGTGTTTACATGTGAAGACCTCTACAATAAAATGAACCAGCTGTCGCTGAGCGTGACAGGACTGGCTATCAAACTGCTCAAGGTATATTGGAGGTGGATTGTTTTTATGGTCACTAACTTTATCTGGCTGTCTGTTCTCAATCAGTTTGTCACGTTCTCACACACACCCACCTTTCTTGGTCTTTGTCCTCCAGGGTCATGAGGTCCAGCTGAACCACAGGGCTGTGCTGATGACGGAGGAGCTGATTTTACCGTCTCTGTCTGGTTTGCCCGTCAAACTGGGCATCAACATGACCTCCCTCCTTTCACTGCGCCTGAAGGGCAACATCAACTACAGGGATACTTCCCACTTCACCCTGACTGGATACATCAAGCCCAAGTACTTCCATATTACCACATGTAACAGGGGCTACAACTTTGACATTTGGTTACAAGCTGTGCCCAGTTGAGTGTAACTGGTGTCTTTATCCTCAGTGCCTATGTGGGGCTGTCTGCCAGGATGGGGGTTGACGGTGTTTTGGGTCAGGCTGCAGTGGACTGGGTGTCTGAGCTGAGAAGCTCCACCAGTCTGGATGGCAGTGTTCAGCTGCAGGAGGGGCGGGATCTCAGGGTCATGCTTAACACACCCGAGGACGTCATGGACATTGTCTCTCTCAGGTAAGTGTGTGCATCTAAATTAACTACACCATCTTAAAACAACTCCCAATGTAACCTCTGTATTGGTGAACATGTATGTTTAGAAATTAATTAATAGTAAAAAAAAGTAATATTGCAGTTTTGAGAGGTGTTTTGAATAATTTTGTAATGTTTGTGCTCACCAGCTCCAGAGTGTTTCAACTCAGTGGAGACCACAGAGAGGAGATAAAGGGGCCGAAAAGTCAAGTCCAGAAGACCACCTGCACTCCAAAGACATGTAAGTCCACGCACACTGTGTATGCTGTTATGACACACACAAGTTGTTGGATAGTTTGTAGCAGATACTTTTGAATAGTTACTGACTATTGACTTTTTAAAAACCACAGCACATTGCCTTTTCATAGTTTGTGCATTGCTTTTTTTGTTTATGTCTGTGCTGTTGGTTATGTTTTATGGTCTATATTTGAGCTTGCATCTAACTTTGTATCTGTCTGAGTAACTGTGGCTCCTCTGTTTGGTCATTATTACATTATTACTTTATTACATTATTTGTGTGTTGTTTGAACCATTTGTTTTTGCTGCATTGTTATTATGGACTGATATTGTCTGCCACTATTGGCCACTATTTCTATTTGGCCACCATTTACATTTACATTTACAAACACCATATGACCATATGTATTCATGGCACCTGTAAAGGCTGCATGCACTGTGTTTTTTTTTTTATTATGATGAAGAATGTCAGTTTGACTCTGATCTGACTGAAAATCATGGAATTATGGATCAAATATTTGATCTCAACAAGTCCAAGTCAAATTGTTTGGTAAATTTTAATGATTTTCTGCCATGGTCACATTTTAATAGCTGGAGTCTTTACCAAACACTGAACTGTGCTTCCTTGCAGGGTCCAAGATGGTCGGCTGGCAGCTCTGCTCCAATGCCTCTTACATGTTACCTGCCACAGGTATTTCACTTCCCCCTCCAGGACCGGTCCACCTCTCCCTCAGGCTGCTGAAGCTGGACAGAGACCTCCATTACTATCTTCTGGAGGCTGCTTACTCACTGCTCCTTCAGGTGCAAAGAAAGGCTAAGATCTACTGATGAGTTTCACCTTTGACTCTCTCTTTAGCTCTGAGTATTTCCCTGTTTGAGGGAACCATAATAGGGTGTAAATGATCTTCACAGGTTTTAAAGAGTAGGATTGTAGACTTGTGCGTGGGATCCATTTATCCAGGTAACGTCCAGTGTTGTCCCTACTTATGTTTCAGAGAGACACCTGGATCCCCAAAGAGGCCTTCATCCACCTCCTCCTGGCCACACCTCAGTCCTCCATCCCCAGGGACATGTCTCTGGACCTGACCTTCAACCCTCACAGAGTGCTGCTGAGGATCAGCCATCCTCTGAAAACCATCCGCATACAAGGTTGGTCACAGACAACAAAAACACAGACTTCTGTTAGAATTGAATGTTCAAAATGTGTTGTTTTCCCAGGGCACCTGGAAAAGGAGAGGAATATAAAGTCAGGAAAGCTGGAGCTGGTGATAGATGGTGTTCATTATTATATCATGGTAAGTATTAACACTTTCTGTGACATGATTTTTTGGTTGAACAGATTTATTTTTAATGATGATTTTCCAGTCACAAAAGATGTTAATTAGTTTGTCATGTTTAGGGTTTGGTCGACACTCAGACCCTCTTGTCAGAGCAGAGAACGCGCTATCACCTTGAAGCCAAAATGGCCGCACATGGACATCCCATGATCCTCTCTGCTAATGTTACTCGTGGACTGGGCAGGAAGACCAGCTTCTCTGCCACTGTGAAGAATGTGTTCAGAGAAACTGCGTCACTGTCAGGTATCCAACCGACACAACCAAACAAAATGCAGTTATTATCTTTCAAAGCACTATTCAACATATACATTTTGCTGTAATCATCATTACCCACATCAGTGGCCCTGGAGCGCAGGCGAGATGGTAGCAGCAGGCAGTACTCTGTGGAGGCGGAGCTCCTGTTACCTGCCATGGTTGGTACCAGGATGCTGGGACTGATGGAGCAGAAGGGCTCACTGTGGAGCTCCGCACTCAGGCTCAAATATGGTCTGGGAGGTGAGAGACTAAAAAACATACAGCATGAAGTCTTGATGCAACACAACTCATCATCAGGGAGAAATATGTAGTTTGCAGATATTTCACCAACATTAGTTTGTGCTGACCTTTGACCCCATCATACACAGGTGATGCCCGGAACCTGCGCCAGGAGTGCTACACGTCTCAGAGACTAAGGAGTGAGAGGGACTCAAACCTCACGTACATCATGAGAGCAGATCATGAATTCTACTGCTCCAACACCGCTCCCATTAACCACAAGGTAACTGGATACATCAACCCACAGAAATGACACGCTGTAAATATGAATCTTAATGTAATACTTAATATATTCAGTTGTTTGGTTCTATCTTTCATGCATGTATGTGTTGCTGATTCCCAGCTTTTGGGTGAAATGAGTAACTGAGCAGCAGATGTTCTGCCTGTGATAAAGAGCTCTTTGGTTCCTCTTTTCTGCATGTCCGAAGATCCACCTCAGGCATGAGGAAAGCCCCAGCCACATTAAATCAGCCCTGGACATGAGCTACGGCAAACACTGGGATGAGATCAACAACAAACGCACACTTCTTCTTAGCCAGTCCTTCAAAAACCAATCCACACAAAATCACACCAGCTACACACTGGAGGTAAACAGACCTGCATCTGTGATGGCCATCTCTGGCTCTTATTATTTTTGTATTTCTGTTAAACTGGAGAAACATTTTGTCCCAAACCAGCACATACACACAGACATTTATGAATGCATGGCTATTAAAAGCATTTTTCCTTTGTCCAAACTAAAACAAAAGATTCCCTCTCATGTTATTCCAGTTCAGTCTCCAGGTGCCGGAGAAGAATTTAAACTACAGGACTCAGCTTCTGCACTCTCACCTGAGACAGCTTGGGTCTGAGAGCAGTACTCACCTCAAAATCAACTACAACAACTTGATGCCACTGGTGGCTGGATTACACTGGAAAAGCCCTTCCAAAGAGGCCCTGCAGAAAAAATGGGAAGGTAAAACCAGTTTTAAATATTTTATGTTATTATTGGAGTTTATACCTGCAGTGAGGTGCTGGTCAGCATCATGTCTCTCTTACTCTTACTATTGTTCAGGCACATTTAACATGGACACACCGTGGCTGTACATCTCCACCACCCACAAACTGAGCCAGTACCAGCGCCACACACTTCAGCTCACCTCAGAGCTGACAGCCAGCAAGTGGCTGACCATCCGTAACCTCCTCCTGGAGGGTTTGTACAGGGACCGGGACAGGGAGAAGGAGGCCCGTCTGAAGCTCCACACACCAGCTGTCACCTACATCCAAGTAAGGAGAGAAGAGGCAGCTCCATCTGAACTAACAAAGTATCAGATTTTAGTATTTTGTCTGCAAAATCCATATGTTTAAATTCCATCTTAGAATAAAGTAATTATCAAAATAATATATTTTGAACTAGGGGAGTTGTACTATAACATTTTTATGCCTTCTGCCCCCTCCAACTCCTCCGTCTCTCCACAGGCAGGAGGTTGGAGCATGGTGGGGAAGCGAAGTGTGAAGGCTTCCGCCTCCTTGAGCTCATTGTGGACTCCACTTTTAAGAGGAGATGTCTCTCTTGAGGCCTCTAAATTCAGCCACGCCCTTCAGGTTGCCTCCACCTACGGCCAGCACAACGTCAGCCTCGCTGCTGCCCTGAACACTGTGGATAAGGTGGGTGGCAACACTCTGTGGCAGGATGGGTGTGTTCAGTAAAATGATTTTAGCACACATTATAAAATGAGGTTGTCATTTTGTTTTGCTTGTCTAATTTCTGATGATCTAACAATCAATCAACAATCAAAGAATTTGAAAAAGAGACAAGCGATAGTGAAGATGATCTTCTCGAAGCCAAAAAGTCCGTCCACAGAACTGGAGTTCGAGGGAGTCGTAGAAGAGCTGCGGAGGGACAAGAAGATGTATCAGAAAACAGCAATGCTCCAGCTCAGGTCTGTGCCTCAGTACGGCTGACTTGTAATGAATCTGTTGATGGATTGTGGAAATGTTTGTGATTTTATTACCAAAAAAATGCTGACTTTAAAAGCAACACCGTATTGCACAGACAGCCCTTCCAGACCTTTCCTCAGACTCTCCTCCTGCGGGAGACTTTCACCGTCGACCTCCTCAAAGGCCTCTATGTTCTGGAGTCGAAAGCTGGTATCCACGGCAACAGAGAGATCATCCACACCCTCACCCTCGGCTACCAGCCACCAAGCCCCTTTGTACGTTTAGCGCATTGTTAACTCAGTGCATAATACTTAAACAGAAAATGTTTGAGTTTTTAATTATTGTATTCAGTACTTTATATTTTGTGGCTCCCTTCACGTTTAGGTTTGTTCCGCACTGATCCATCCTTTCAGCTCTGACACTGTTCCCTCAGACTCAGAATTCTGTGTGACCATAACCAGCAACCAGGTAAACCAGCCAGCCTTCAAAACACTGACTTAAAAGAGAGTAATAAAAACACATTGTCTAAAATTATACAGAAAACCTGCAGTTTCATGAGAATGTAATGTAATCATCAAAGATGGTGTGTTGGATTTGAATATTTTATTCGGTGTAAGTGTGATCTAACTTCAGTGAAATACTTGTTGATGTTTATGTCAAAACATGTGAAACTTTTATACTGTAGGTGGATAATCTAGGGAACTGAACTGAACTGAATATATGTTTTATATATGGCAAACTTCTTTTCAGACCCAGAAAGACATACAAGGGAGGTTACATGTCAGTAGCAAAGAGAGACTGACTTTCTTTGGACAAGTTCAGTTGACCCCTTTGCACACAAGTCACCAGGCGATAAAAGTTAGAGCCAACTTCACCCATCAGCTCCAGGTAAAATGGCCTCTCTGCAAAATAATTGCCAACTGGTTATATATTTCCACACTGCTGTGCAACATGCTGATTTGCGCATTGTTTGGTGTTTGAAGTCAATTCTGTACCTCCAACAGTGTACAGTGTAGCCAAAAGCCAAATGTGTGACCAGATTAGTGCTATTTCTGTTACAGCTGCAGCTGCCCTCCTCTGCTATAATGGAAGGAGATGTATGTTGGGACCCCAAAAGCAACACTGCCTTTGATTATCAGGCCAGAGGGAAACTGAGAGTAGAGGGGCAGGAGTGCCATGTGAGTAAAACCAACTCAGCATTAATTATTGCACGTTAATTTGCAGCGTTTCTGATGAATTTGTGGTGTTTTTTTGTTTTTAGCTTTCTGTACAGCTCAATGGAACATCAGGCAGAGTCGGCCTTTACTCTTCTCTCAGTCATCCCTTCAAATCAAAACTTCCCAAAACATTAGAGGTGGGCCACATCTGTGTTTTGTCAAATAATTTCATGCTGTGGTCCCAAAAAAGTTTCTTATGTTTTTAAAATCTTACAACAAACTGAGCATAGCATTAGTTCAGGCAGGCCACGAAGTCAAGCTCAGCCTCAATAGCATCTACATCAGCTGATAGTAGCTGATCTTTTAGCCAAACCTTTGACTAAAGTGGTCCTGACTGAAATACAGGTTTTGTCTGTCTTTTAGCACCTGCACTATCCTATCATTCTGCTGTTTTTCATGTTAAGGTAAAGGCCACAGCAGACATTTCTACAGTGGCAGGTAGAGGAAGTAGCTCAATACATGTGAGGGCTGATGGGAAGGACAGGTTGAAGCTGGGTGCCCAGATGTCCCACTCACTCCACAGGGGAGAGAGAGCCGTGGGACTGAGGGTGAAGTTATCCCAGAGCCTGCTGCCTTCTGCCACTGACCTGCATGTAAACATGGCCGCCAACATGTCATCTGACAGGTCTGTACATCCACCTGTATTTTAGCACATATGGCTGAGAGATCTATGTTTATAGATCAGACATAAGGTGACAATAACTAACAATGCTGAATGTCTCTTTATGGACTTTTGAAGTCATTACTGTGTTCTTGTCGTCTCCTCCAGTGTGTCTCTACGTGGCTCCTATGCACAGGGGAATGAGGCTCTGCTGGCCCAGGTCAGAGGGTCTCTAAAAAACACCCAGGGTCTCCAGCTGGCTGTGTCCGGGGACCTCAGGCACTCTGTGGCCAACCTCGCTATTTTGCCTTCGGTCCTCGGGTTGGATGGGGCGCTGGGACAGTCTGACACCCTCATTGAAGGTAGAAGTTCATTTGAACATACTAATTAAACTAATTTAATATTACATGACAACATGATTCGTGTCTTTTAGTTTGGACATTAAGTCATTTATACTTAATATAACTGTAGGACAGCTGAGAGTTCGAGCGATGGAGACCTTGTACAGTGTGGAGATGAGACATCAGAAGGATCCTGGAGATTCTTTGGATAGAGAAGAAGAAGAAAGAATTATAGGAAAGAAATTCCATGTGGCTCGTGATTGGCTGTGTGTTTGGTTGGGGGCGGAGCATTTGTGTGTGAATGTTAGCTCCCAACTCTGGGAATGGGGGACAAGTGAGGTCTACACCAGCCTATCTCACTCCTTCCACTTGCTCAACGCCACAGGTAATCATTACTTTATAACTAACGTATTTCATACATTATAATCCCTTCTGGTCTCTCAATCTCTTTATCATCTGGTTTTAGGACTACCTTCCAGCTGTAATGTCCAGGTAAAGTGGGCCCAGGAGAGCGGTCGACTGTCAGTCCTGACAGAGCTGCAAGCTGGACTTGAACATTTAAAAGCTGAGTTTAACGGAGGCAAGACAGACCAGGTTATCCCACGATGGGAGTACTTCTCCAGGCTGCATCATCAAGTCAAAGCCCTGCTGAAAAGAGGCGTACCAAGCTCCATAAAAGCCAAATTATACTACCAGGTGCAAGACTATCATCTATTTTTCTATCCCTATCAAGTTTATATTTTATTAATGACTTCAAAGGCATTAATGTTGTTATCTTTCTCAGAATATAAAGACATGCCTATTTTCCTTTCCTGTGTTTGCATGTGTTTCTTCTCACTGTTAGTTAGAAACACAAGGTCTGGACACAGGCTTGGTCCTTCACGTGGAAGACGAGAGAATGGTTGACATCCTTTTCAAAGTTGGATCAAAAAACCTCACAACTACATTGATGTTGTCTCTGTGGCAACAAATGAAGCTGCTCCACGGACTCATACCCACCTCTTTACAGGTAGATTTGACATCATTTACACAGGTTCATTTGCAGATCCAAATATTCCTTTAAGTTGACCCACTATTCCAGCATGCAGCACTATAAGTAGTGATCACTAGTATCAAAGCACTAAGAATAATGCAGAAATACAGTTTCAACATCAAACATGAGTTGTTTCATAATAAGGACTCAGATTAGCAAATTGGTGTACCACAAACTTTTATGTCAAACTTTTATGTGGTTGGTCTAAAGTTCCGTAATTCCTCAGAAATTCTTCCATCTCCTCCTTCAGCTTCCACTTTGAAAAACAAACTTTGCCAACAGGGGGTTTTGTTTTCACAGATGAACTGCACAGGGGACGCCACCGCAGACCGACTCTCAGCCCAGTGCTATGGAAATGTGACAGGTCGCCCTGTGGAGGTACGAGCCTTTCGCTCCTATAGACCACACAACAGGCTCTGCTATGGCCTGTCGCTCGCTCACTTTAGCATCAGTGCTCAAACTAAAGGCTGTTACAGTTCCAATGGCCTGACGGAGCTCAGCGCTAACCTCACCCATTCCTCCATGCTACTGCTGACGTATCTGGGCGTGCCCACTAAATTTAGTCTCAGGCTCCTGCTCCGGCCTGGGCCTCAGAGGTGGGCCCTGGGGATCAGGTTGGATGTTGGCCCTTGGAGAATGGACTTAAATGTGGGACTGAGGTTGGAGAGGCCTGGGCTATATGGCTGGCATGGGCTGCTTGAGTTTGGGACCCGCAGTGTTACACACAAGGCAGAGGTGACAGGTCGGGTGATGTTGGAAAGCTGGTGTCACATCTGGGCAGATGTCAATGTAGCATGGGACTCCATCACCTCGAGTCTTTTGCTGTCTGTCCGGTGTACAGGGGTCGGGAGGCTTATGTGGATGCAGGTTAGGAGAGATGAGGGGGGTGTACCACATAAAACATCTTTAACCATACATGGACAAGCAGGGAAAGATGGACTCAAAGGTTCTTTGGGTTTAGAAAATGAGCATGACTCCTTTCAGTGCCTCTTGTCTGTACTGCTAAAGGACCAAAAGGCTGAAGTTGGCTGGACCGTCCAGCATCACTGGGCCTCCCTTGCCTCCATCATCCCAAATAGAGTAGACCTCCTGGGGTCAGGTCAGCTCAGTGATACCTCCCTCTCTGGAAGCGCTCGAGTCTCTTTCAACACCAGCTCTGCTCAGATTGACTTGACTGCTGCTTGGGAGCCCTCTACCTCCTTGAGGCTCACGGTTCAGCAAAACCTGGCCACTGCTGGTACTAATGTACCAAGGGCGCTCACCGTTGGCATGTCAACCACGGCTAGTCAAGCTGAATTGGAGGTGGAAAGTGATGTGTGCTCCATGCTTCTCCTGGCAAATCAACACAGGGGAGGAGAGGACAGGAGGACCTGCTGGAATTTTTTTGTCCATCAGCGATGTGTCTTCCTGAAGGTTAGAGAGGAAACAAGAAAATGTGTCAGGAAACTTGTTTCCCAGCAGAAGGAAAGCAAAAGAAACATCTTCACCTTGGAGATGAATCTTGTCTTTCCATTACAGTATAAGTAGCATTGATGACACCAATACTGCATGAAAAAGTATCCACAACACCATCGTTGAAATGAATGTTAGCCTCTTAATGGATTTTAGCTTCACTAGTGGCTTTAGGGACGTCAGTGTCGGTCTGTCAACTACTTTGGTCCAGACTGAAACATCTCAACAACAGTTGGATGGATTGCCATGAATTTTGGTACCAACATTCATGTTCCCTACAGGGTGATTTGTATTAACTTTTTTGAGCCGTTGACCTTTTATCTTGCACCATCATCGGGTCAAAATTTCAATTTGTTCAATACTTTGGTTTTACTAATGCTAATCTAATAACATTCCCATCATCCTCAGTTGTACTTTGAGTAAAAATGCTTAATAGCAAATGTTAGCATGCTAAACAAAGATGGTGAACATCATACCTGCTTAACATCCGTATGTTAGCATTGTCACTGTGAGCTTGTTAACATATTGACTTTAACATTTAGCCCAAAGCCTCGCTATGCCTAAGTACAGCCTAACAGAGCAGCTAGAATGTCTGAAAGACGGCATTTTTTTGTGAACCAAGTTGCTCCCTGGGGAAAAAAAACTCTCCACCAACCTTTCCCTTATTCCATTGCGTGCCATCATTTTAAACTCTGAGAGCATTTACTATACATGTGTTGTAGAGCAAATTACCTTGATTCCATAAAGATGGCAGATTCATCTGCTATTTAATCTCCACACTATGCTAGCTCAGAATAAAGTTCTACAATATTAAACCCTTTAGCACTTAATGTAAAATATAATGCAGTGAAGTAGAGGCTGCCAATCCGTTCAGCAATGGTCTTGTTTGTGCATCTGACTATATTTGTATTAAACAGATGATTTATTCATGTTAAAAAGTGATATACTGTACATGTGTCTTTATATATTACATACATCTTTATATAGTGAATACTAGTGTATGTCATTTGTTTAGAAGGAGTGAAGAATAGTCCCGATTCTAACCTTTCATTTTTCATTTTTCCTTCATAGACTCTCCTGCCTTCACAGACTACAGCCAACATCTCCATCACCCGTTCTGGCTGCTCCACAAATCTCAGTACCGTTCTCCAGGCTGAAGGGGAACAGATTGGCAGCCTCAGTCTGCATTTAACTTGTCACCCCCGCCTTAGTCTAAAAGCATCTGTACAGCACTCTATAGAGGCAATACAGACGCTGGGATTTCCTACCAATGGAGCATTAATCCTGAATATTTCAACTGCACATCTGCCTGATGTGGAGGTTGGCCTAGAGGTGGGACGTTGTTATTTCAGGGGAAAAACCGAGGCTTCACAGACGGAGGAAGAGCAGTCTTCCTACACTGTGAATGTGACCAACTACTGTCCTGCTCTACAGGTAACCAAAATAAATATGTTTAAGTTGTAAGTATTACTGTTACCTCTAACTGTGACAATAAATTAGCATTTTCTTTCATCACAGTTAGAAAAACTGTGATTTCCAACATGATTTAGCCCTGTCCGTATTACCACAGCCTGCTTTGAGATACAGTTTCCAACCCGTTAGAAGGTCGAGCTACAGCTCATTTATCATAGCAGCAGAGCATAACAACACTAGATGATACAGCTGTTACCACTATGGAGAAAACAGATCAAACACTTTATTTCCAAACGCTGCAGTGCAAAAAAATATGTAACTAGTACTTACAAGTAGACAATCTGAGTCTCTCAACACCAATTAATATCCTCCACATATGTCTGTACCACAGGGAACGGTCCTCCCAGTGTCCCTGACTCTTCAGGGCCTCCTGTTTGTTGTCCCCTGCCAGCTTACCATGACCTCCTCTCTGAGGGCAGACAACCAGGACCTCTCCTTAGCACTGAGTCACTCCTGCAGGCCACTACGTCTCTCTGGGACTCTCACACACTCCTTCTTCGGTCTGAGGAGCTATGGTGTGCCCCAGATGATCACCGTCGAGGCCACTGCTCCTAGAGGCCCTGAGCAGGCTGGGGACCTGTTCATTAAAGCTGGAGCATGTTCCATTAGAGCTAACAGAGTCATAGAGGCCAAAGGAGGAACACAGTGGCTCTGGGCTCTGGAGTCAAAGTGCCCAATGTTACAGGTACTGTAGGCTTCTGGGGATGATTACTAAAGTTTTTACATAGTTAAAAGACGTATTCAACTGTGTATCTGTTTCCATCAGTTGATTCCTTTGTTTTATTTGCTAACACTACCAGTCACAATGACATTGGTGTTCTGACCATATAGGCTCATTTGAATGGCTCAGTGTGGCAGGACCCTCAGGGTATCTGGAGAGCCAGGGTGGACACCGATCTGGAGGACAAAAGGGGTTTCCTCAGTCTGAATGCAAGAGCCTGGCCGCAGCTGAGTGTGGAGGGAGAGATCAGTCACAATCTTCCTGCTCTCAAAAGCATACCACAGCACAGCAGGCTGAGAGTTACGGTCAGGGCCGGAAAACTACGATATGACTCAGAAACCCTGGTTCAGATGGAGGAGTGTACTGTCAGAGCCAGTGGAGTTGTGATATCACAAGCGGGCCTGCAGGGGTCACTGGTGTATCACAACAACTGCACAGTTATTGGGGTAGAGTAAACTTAACGCTGATGAAGAAATATTTTATCCATGATTCATGAAGTCTGTAATAACTTCAATCTATCACTTTCTAATCATGTTTGTAGGAGTGGGGTAGTCCGGACAGGATGCAGTCCTCTGGGTTATTGGTTATATCCCCAGCTTTTGCCAAATCTGAGGTCTCCATGGCGATAGATGATACAGAGTTACAGGCATCAGTGGCTCTTAAGAAAACCAAGGTGTGGAAATGCATGAAAACTATTGTGATTTAACATTAGTCAAATTCATCTTGCACAAAGTTGAACCTTAATGTATCTATTTTCAAAGACCACAGACTCCATGTATCATAATTCAGTGCTGTTGTGTTTTTTCAGGATAAAAATGAAGCGTCACTTAATCTAAACCACTCGGTGTCCGTGTTGAAGAAGCTGGGTCTCCCTGCTAAGGCTGCAGTTACAGTTAATTCTGGGAGTCAGGGCAATGGCTCATATTATTACCTGTTAAACAGCAGTGCAGGAAATCAAAAGGTAGGGGGCAGCATTAACACTCTATGAATGTTGGCATGTTTGATGAAATGCTCATTCAATCCACACAAGCCAGGACCATCGGATTACACTGAATGTTTGTTTATAACCCCAACCCTTACTGACAATTCATCTTTGCAGACAGAAGAACAAAGAAGAAATCTATTTCTATCCATCTCCTTCGGATGAACCCAGATGGCAGATAGTTCTCAAAATGCGCATGTTTCTATCATATCTATATAACAGCTGCCGCAGTTGATATTCTGAATGTTTTACAGCTAACTCAAGAGATGACAGTGTCAAAGATGTCTGAAACAGTCCGAGTGAAGAGTCATTTTAGACACACAGTCAACTATCTGAAGAAACTGGGAGTCCCTGCAAACAACAGCGTCCAGGTTAGAAACTCAGAGATTTAACCACCAAGAACTGACTTGATTGACTTAATCTTAATGAAGGTGTACAGTCTCTCAGATTATTAATATCTCAGCGACTGTGTGTTCAGCTAGAGCTTGGCTCTGATGAGGGGAAGACCTTGACCTTTGAGTCCCAGTTTGGAGGTCAGCAGGCGGGAGTGAGACTTAAGATGAAATGTCTCAGAACGACCAAAGAGATCAGAGGAACCATGTGGCACGGCTGGTCATGGCTACGGGACAAAGGACTGCCACTTAATATAGAGGTAACATAATGCATTCTTTTTTTTGTTCTTTACATTATTTTGGTTTATCAAACTGGTATTTATAACATGAAAATAACCAAACAACTCTCTTATGATTTCTTTTCTCCAAGGGTCTTTGTTCCATTCAGGGAGTGTTTTCTCAGCTCCAGTCCAGGGCTCAGCTCACTGTGGACGGACACAAGCTGCTCGCCTCTGGCTTGAATGTCAGTGTGGCTCATGGACGCCTGTCCCTGCTGCTCTCCTACTCTCCACCTGCTTCTAATCAAACAGGGACACAGCCCAGTCTGGACACGACCCTGACTGCTCAGTTCAAAGGTCAGATTGTATTACCAGGTGGATGTCATACTTGTGTGCTGCCTTCCTCTTTTGATATTGTTTCCTGAACTTTGGGAGGTCTAAATATTTATTTATATCTCAGCACCTTTTGAAGGTACGGAAGAGGATTAGGGACACGTGTGAAATGTTTTTTTGAGTTTAGAATTTTTTTTTAATGATAGAATTCTGACTTTATTGTATTATTTTTTTTTAAAAATTAGTAAAAAAAAAAAAAAGTAAGAATGCAAA
>JAVQJD010100484.1:0-28298 GCA_036023655.1 Nannoperca australis
ATTAAAAAATAAAAGGGCCGCTAAATTCGTTTTATCTGAACATAAATCTGGAACCCCCCCCCCCCCATCAGGTATTACTAATGAAACTGTTGTAATCTTTATTTGAACGCCTCTCCGTCGTCGTTACTATCGACACGGACCACACGATGCTAAATATTTATCAGCGCTCTGAATCACCGCGGGGCCCCTCTAACAGTATTTGTGTGCGTTACTTAGCAACAGCAGCCGTCACCCCTGACGACCGGTTTGCGATTGTCAAGATTCTAAGCTGACGCGTTTCCTGTGTGAAAGAAAGTCCGCCATCACATGCACACCCTTAATCCTTTCTTACATTGCTCACATTTATAATCTGTAGGACTACAATGTCACACACTGTGTCAAAAGAATAGGTTTATTCTATTTTATTTATTACTCATTTATTACTGAAAAAATGTTATTAAAACGTCTAATGTAAGTAGTAGTGGAAAAAGTATTTTACTAGTAGTAATATAAAAGTGTAAAAATACTGTTAGAAGTAAAAGTGCATTCGAAGTGTTATTTTAATAAACGTACAAATGTATTAGCGTCAAAATGTACTTAAAGGACCCCCCCAAAAAAAGAAATGCTTTATGTCCAATGGCCCATTTCAGAATAGTGTATGTTTTATTATTGGATTATAATTATAGTGATGTGTTATGTGTAAGTGACACTTTAATGTTGAAGCTGACAACAGCAGCTCTGAGTTCAGCTGTTTGGTGGGTATCTTACAGTAACCTATAATAATTCACTAAATGTGTTAGTTGCTTGTATTCTGTATTAATGATATGAATCTGCAAAGTAAGAAGTGGAGTCAAAAGTATAATATTCCCCTCTGAATTGAAGTGGAGTAAAAATATAAAGTGGTATGAAATGGAAATAGAGTCAAAGTACAAGTAAGTCAAAGTTGTACTTATGTACAGTACTGGAGTAAATGTACTTACTTATATTCCACCACTTGTATTTTGGACATATATTTGCTATCATATTCTCATTATATGTTTTGTATGAAAACTCCTGGCAAGTATAGCTGCCAAATAAATATACTGGAGTCAAAAGTATATTTCTCTCTGAATTGAAGTGGAGTAGAAGTATAAAGTGCTTGAAATGAAAATATTCAACTATAGTGCCTAAAATCTGCACACAACTAGAGTTTAAGTAAATATACGTAGTTATTTTCCACTTCTGCTAAATAGAAGTTGAACACACAACCACAACTTTAGTTAGTAAGAAAATTTGTTTAAACATAAGTTCAACTCATTACTAAGGTAAGCAGGGTTTGCGGTTCTGAATAAATATAATATTTATTTATATCAGGGTTTTCCTCTGAGAGGTTGCACATTTAAAACTAGATTTTGGAATAGGCTTAAATCAAAGGATGATACATCACTTTGAGATTTAGCCATGATTAAACGTGACTGATCATAAATGAGAAAGATGATGAAAACAACAAGGGTCAACCTCAAACCAAAATGTAAGATGTCAGCAGCTGGATAAATTTATTTCATAAGGATTTGGTTCCAATTTGTTGTTTTTGTTTATTTGTTCTGCGGTGTTTACTCCTGCCACCAGATGGCGCCCGATTGCAAATCCAGGCCGTAGGTATGACGTAGTAGTTTCCGCGACATTTTCCACAACATAAACGTCAATTTTCGGAGACCGCTTAGTGGTAAAGGTACAATCATGGCGTCGGGAACAGGAGAGCCGTCCGCCGGACACGACGCTGAATTGGACGAGTTATTGGACAGTAAGGACTGACATTAAGTCTTTACAGCGGCTCTTTCTTTCCCCAGCATGGTTTGTTCTGGTGTTATAAACGGCTGTGTGTCCCCGCGGGGACGTCTCTCTCTCTCTCTCTCTGTGTGTGTCAGGGGTTAGCTTATGTGCTCGGTGGGACCTCCCGCTTGGATCCCAAAAATATCGACCAAGTAGCTCGAGTTATCGCTGACAGTCGGACCAGCATCACACCAGTCGCCGAAAACAGTCCAATAAAAGTTGTCTGTGTGATAAAGCACTTTTATATTCTGTCAGTGAAAGCAAATGTAGCTGTGATCTGATGTACCCAGCGGGCTTCACACACCACGTCGCTGCCCTTGAATAGTTTTTTAAAGATCGTTAGATTTAATGAAACGCTGAAGATTGAACATGGCAGCTGAGCTGTCAGTTATAGTCGCCTTTGTGTATGTGTTGAATCCCTGTTTGGTTCAGTTAGAGGTTTCTGCTCACGGTAACATGTTCCCGTGAACTCCACACGGCTCTGCTGGACAAACCGTCCGGTGCCAGTTTATTAGGTACATTTAGCTAAACCGCATGCAGTCCGTTGCTTTATAACAAGTTCAGTAAATTCCCATTTTATTATCTGTTAAAGTATTCAGTAAAACTCAGAGCTGTAGTTCCATCTGAAGTCACAATATGAAAGATAAGAGTCATATTTTAGACATTGCTGCAGACACATTAAGCAGCTGTACGAGTGAGGAACATTTTCTGCAGCTGGGGCTTAAACTGATAAAGCGGGTAAGGGCTGAATGAATGACTCTTCCCACCGGCATGGTGCTAATGTGATTCCTTTCTTCCAGGTGCGTTGGATGACTTTGACAAGAAGGCGGCCCCTCCTGCCCCTGAACCTGCAGCTGCCTCCTCCTCCTCCTCCTCCTCAGCCACTGGTGGTGCAGAGAAGGTCTGTTTGTTGTTGTTGTTGTTGTTGTTATTGTAGTGGCGGTGCCTTTGCAATTTTCACATATTGTGTTGTTACAAATGCACAGACTATATAATATTCTCTCTTTATATTCTGTGCAGCCACCCTTGCTGGAAGACTGCAAACTCTTTGAGACTCTCTTCGAGGGCGACATGGCTACCCAGGCCAAAGAGGAATGGGAGAAGGCCATGACTGAACTGGCTCAGGAGGAGCCAGAGTTACTGCAGCACTTCCATAAACTGTCGGAGGCTGCAGGCAAAGTTGGTAAGGTCTACAATTCTGCTTTATTTGTGGTTTTGAAATATTCCTCTAATTACTGTTTTGTTCCTGTAGTCTAATTGTCGTCTGTGTATTCTGTACAGGCACAGACACCGCCTCCCAACAAGAATTCACTTCCTGTCTTAAAGAAACCCTGCGTGGCCTGGCTAAAAATGCAGACAACCTGCAGGTGGATAAATTCATAATGTTGAACTGTTCAGAGTGCAAACACACAACCGTTTACTGACCGTCTGTGTTGTTTCCTCACAGACCACAGGACTCGCTGGAGACGACCTCGTCAAGGCTCTAGAAGGCCTGGGATTGGAAGAGGGAGGCGAAGGAGGTGGTGATGAAGGAAACATCCTGCCCATCATGCAGTCCATTATGCAGAACCTCCTCTCTAAGGAGGTGCTTTATCCGTCTCTCAAAGAGATCACTGCTAAGGTTTGCATCTGTTTTACTAGCGGTCGCTTCAGTCTCTAGTTCCGCTGTCGAGTGTCGCTCACAAATGTCTCTCGCCCCCACAGTACCCAGAATGGTTGGATACCAACAAACCAAGCCTCAGCTCAGAGGACTACCAGCGCTACGAGCAGCAGGCCAAAATCATGGGAGAGATCTGTAAGCTGTTTGAGAAGGACGATCAGGGGGCAGGAGATAAAGAGGGCACGTTCGAGAGCATCATGGACCTGATGCAAAAGGTAGATGCTTTTAGTTGTTCAATAGTTCATTGTGTATAAAACTGAGTCAGTAACTGTATAAAACAGAATCAATATGTTTGTTAGTCTCTTTTGCCTCGTGCTTCCTGAATATGTAGATAGTGAATCAGCATGCAGACATTACCGCGACTGATAAAGTTAATAAAGTTAGCGCCTGCATGACGCAGATACCATAAATTAAATAGCTACTACTGCAGGAGGAACCCCCGTTACATTAGCAGTGGGTGACATACCTTACAAATTATTGTGGTGTTTACTCACTTGTAATGTGAATGGACTTTGGCTTGTTAAGAATGAAACTCATCACAGATTATTATGTGTTTCCTTCAAGCTGCAAGACCTTGGACAGCCACCCAAAGAGCTGGCAGGTGATGCGGTAAGTGTTCCACAAAAACCTGCACATGTGCAGTGCATACATGACCTTAGTGAACAGCGCTAGGTGTGTTTTACTGCTGTCTTTAGGGAAGATGATCAGAAGATCATGATGTGCTTTTTAAATACAAATTTAAAAAATCCCAATTTAATGTGGAGCATAATGCACTTTGATCCCCTGACCTGCTCTCAAATCACTTATGCAACCTCTAGTACATACTGTGTCCACCCAGAGGTACTGTAGAGAAGGCCTCCACTGTATCAACAATATGCAGAAATCTCTTGATAATCAACGGTTCTCTGGGCATCACTTTCAGCCCTTGCTTAGACATGACCACAGTCTTCCTCTTTCTTCTTCCTCTCCAGCCTCCAGGCTTTAACTTTGACATGGAGTCCCTCAATCTCCCAGGAGGCACAGGGGCCGTGGGGGCAGAGCAGTGCTCCATCATGTGATGAGGTAGCGGTGCGGCCCATCAGAAGCACTGGAGCCAGAGGGGGTCACTCTGTGTGCGTCAGCGACAGGCAGGGAGTGAAGGAGTGCGAGGCAAAGGTCGGGCGGCAGGAGTGCGACCGGACCGTCGACGCTGTTCTCTTTTTCTAGAAGGTGGAAGAAGGTGTGTGGATGCAGAAACAACAGGTGGAGGCACAAAAACCAACAGGAACCACACACACGAACGCACTCCTTTCTGCCTGAAATCACCGAACGCACATCTGAGAACGTTGTAACATCTCTGCAGTAGTTAGTCAGCGGTTGCCGTCGCTCCTTCACGGATTGGTTTTAACAGCATTCCTTTGAAAAGAAAACACTGCCGCTCTCCATCTTGTTTTTATTATACTGTTTGGCCTCATGGTAAAATCTATCAAACCACCTCACGGGTATAAACGGTGCCTTTTTGCAAAGTAGTTATTTTAGGTCTCATCATAAGGTGAAGATTTTGCTATCATTCAGCTCAGCACTTAAGATTACGGTTTTCAAATGGTGTGAATTTGCAATATCTTCCATGGTTCACACCCAGTTAGTGCTAATTCTTTGGTACTTCATTAAAAAAAAAAACCTGTTTCTGTGCAGGATTTAAATTAACGAGGTAATTACTTATTAACATGTAAGCAGATAATTGTTCATTATTTCAAGAATTAATAAAAGAGCAGAGAGGACTTTCTCAGCACCTACTTTAATTCAACCAACTAATTTAGCAAAACCCATTGCCCCGCGTGTTGTCCCTCCATTGTGTTGATGTGAAATGATTGAGATGATGATTCCCGGATGCCTTTGCCGTGGTTACAGTGATCATTATAGTGTGGAGTTGCTTCCCTTGTGATTCCCAGTGGGTTTCATGTGCAGAGTGATGTTGTCTTTGTTGTGAGGTCCCTGCTTGGAAAGAAAAACACTTAAGTGGCATTCAGGAGAGTTCATCACCTGATAACCAGACGTACGTCATATCTTGTACCCTCCATTAAAACTACATTATGCTCTTTCCAGAAAAGGTGACTAGGCAGCGTACTAAACGTCACGTTGTGTCACACAAGCAGAGAAACAAGCCCATCATTCATGCAGATGCACTGTTGGGCAGGACATCAACAGCCTGATGTTAGCACATTTCGGCTGGGTTTGCTGGGTTTGTTTACTCCAGCAGCTGCTATTGCCAGTGGACACATTTTACCGCTGTGACCACAGAGAGAGGTCGAGAAATCCCACGGCCATCGGCTCATCAATAACTGTATAATACAGGGGTACTGTGAAAGGATTCAGTCAGCCGTGCACTGAAAAGAGTTCAGATTTACACCAGACAGCTGAGGGGAGGCTGCTGTGGGTTTTATCACGGGGAGGCCGTAATCTATTCAATTCTCAGGGCCGACGCAAACATGCCCAGAGAACTGTTAAAAAGTCTAACCTGTCTTTTGACACTAGTTTGGTTTTGTTTTGTAAATATATAAAATAAAATGATATAATGCAAAATGTATTGTTGTGGATTATTAGTCATCATTGCTTTTGCATTAAGTCCATTCATTCAGGTACTGTGCTATTTTGATTATAAAGTTGTAAAATATGAGGAATTGCTATGGATTAAATTGTCCAAAAGCATATTCTATATGTTTCAAGCTTATTTGTCATTTCTGCTGTAAGAAACAGTTCAAATGAAAGTCTGGAAGAAGCTTTTTGTCTTTGTCAATCTACGATGAACGTTAATGCTCAACATTTAAATAGTTATTCCACTAAAATCCATCTGATCTTTATTAGCAGATAGTCTACTCCGTTGTCATGGAATTGTAGATGTTCAATTAAAAAAATGACCACTTGTACGTGACTTGAAATTATGAAATATGATTGAAAGCTAAATGAACTACTAAACAACTAACAACTAAATGAAGAGCCAGTGAAAAGTGAAAGAAAAAAAAGAAATTGAAACATCTACAACTCCATGACAACCAGTCAAACTCCACCTGCTGATGAAGATCGTAAGACATGACCGAAAGCTCCAGAAAAGCTACTAAATCAGCCTTGAATTTATGTAATAAAAGGTAAAAAAATATGTCTCCCTGACCAGACTGTCGAGAAATAGAGTATTTAGATTAGTTATGACTAACTATTCGACGGGTTTCGTGTCAGCGCGGCTCTGTGTGTTGTATTTCTAGCTGCCGCCGCCGTGGAGCTTTCAGCGTCAGATTCTCACTGTACAACTTTATTGTTCAAAACCGGAAGACAAAACGGGCTACGTGTCAGGAAAAAGGAGAATCAGCTGAACGGGCGAAGGCGACCAGGCCGCCTGAGCTCACTTGTCTGAGATATTTGAGTTGTTTTCATTGTTCGTGTGGAGTTTTATTTTCCTGCAGCGTTAAAAGTACGATTTTTTTAGTTTTCGGCGAGTGACGATGTTGACCAAATTTGAAACGAAGTCGGCCCGTGTCAAAGGTAAGAATTTGTTAGCTGCTGTTAGCATAGGAGCTAAGGTTAGCTAGCTAACGTTGTCCGGCTCACTTATTTACCATTTTAAAGTTACATCTGTAAATAAAGCATATGCTCTTTTTATCAGGTTAAAAATTTTAAAGACTGTTGCCTTAAATAATAATGTCACGCCTTGTGTTCAAATGCAGTGACTGTAACGGACACTAGCTGCCTGTACGTTTCTTTTGACGTCTAGCTAGCGTAACTAGCTAGACAATTTAAACTTGACCACTGGATATGGTTTCCTTGCTGATATAGTCAGCTGACCTTACTAATCTTACTAATGCCCCTTTTTTACTTATATTATGAGATAGGTGACCAACTGTTTTGCATTTCAGGCCTAAGTTTCCATCCCAAGAGGCCATGGGTTCTTGCAAGTTTGCACAACGGAGTCATCCAGCTGTGGGACTATCGGATGTGCACACTGATTGACAAGTTTGACGAGCATGATGGTAAGGCAGTGGTGCGGCTGATGTAGTCTGCTGCAGCGTCCGCACTGTGTTCTTGATAGACATGTGATGTAACTGATGTGTCTTCGCCCACAGGTCCCGTCAGAGGAATTGATTTCCACAAACAGCAGCCTCTGTTTGTGTCTGGAGGAGACGACTACAAAATCAAGGTGAGGCTCCTCTTGCACTCACATGCAGTGTAGAAATGTCACAAAGCTGTCGGGTTTGAGCAAATAAGATTTCAAAGCTCTTCTGCACTAACACTCGTGATGCCCATATCTCAGCAAATGATCTACTCAGGAGTCTTTAAGTTCAGATATTTACATTAGATGTCAGAGTTTTGATGTTTAATTGTCCGTTGCACGGTGCTGTTATAGCTTGTAGATGAAAACATCTATCATATTCCATATAATTATAGATTACACCAATACATTATACATATATATGCTGAGTTAATATTCCTGTTGACCAGGTGTGGAACTACAAGCTGAGACGCTGCCTCTTCACTCTCCTTGGACACCTCGACTACATCAGAACCACCTTCTTCCACCATGTGAGTTGTTCTGCCACTTTAAAATACATCTGCTTCTGATTGCAGGGTACGATTGACTCCTTCTGATGTGAAAAAGTCAATTTGAAGTGAGTTAATTCAACCATTTCCCTTTCTGTAGGAGTACCCCTGGATTCTGAGCGCCTCAGATGACCAGACTATTCGCATCTGGAACTGGCAGTCCAGGACCTGCGTCTGGTAACACACTGAAGATCTTTAAACTGAGAAACAGAATTTAAAAAGTTATTTTTGAGTCTTACAAAATGATGAAACGTTGGGCATTTACTTTGATTTCACATTTAGTAAAAATCATATCATGCAAGCACCCCAAACCACCGCTTAACAAAAATCTAGTATAAACATTATTATTATTATTATTATTATTATTACTCTGGAGAAAAATATTAAGACGACGATGTTCTCAAATGTGAATACGTCCTTTCTGTCCTCCTCATCCACAGTGTGCTGACCGGCCACAATCACTACGTGATGTGCGCCCAGTTCCACCCGTCTGAGGACCTGGTGGTGTCGGCCAGCCTGGACCAGACCGTGCGAGTGTGGGATATTTCCGGTGAGGGCCTGGGGACGGTGGACCAGAGGACAGCGGGCTGGGTTGAGGAAGGGGTGGGAGGGCAGGGTGGTTTGGAGGACGACGAAGAAGCAGGAACAGGATGAATGTGTGTCCTCTTCTTCCTCTCCTACTTGTAGAGGTCAAATCTCTGTGGGCTGTTTGCAGAAACACCTCTCTTTTCAGGGAAGACAGACGGGGAAATTTATGTTTTGTCACACATTTATAGTGTGGTATTTGTTAATTGAAATACTGCACTATAAACAAGTGTTCAGATCAGAGGGGTGTAACATGGTTAAAGACAACAAATAGACAGGAGAGGTGTTTCAGTGCCTCTGCATGCTCTGAAAGTCTTTGTTTGTAAATGGTGTTTGTTGTTTCTTGTCTTCTCTCTAACTAAACCATTAATTAGCTCTACTTTCACTTTCTCACATGTCAACATGCATATGATGGATTTCTTTGCTTTCACAGTTTCTAGCTTCGAGCATGATTGCATTCATACATACAGTGTAGATCATGAGGGCGTAGGATTTTCATGCCTGACTCACAGCATCCATACAGAATGAAAGGGTCGCTTTGCACTCATTCTTCATTAGAGCAGGTCCAAACTGCTTCCCATGCTTTGGGTATTTTACCATTTGTCTGCATTGTAGGAAAAAGCCGTCACTACTAACGAGTTTGAAAGTGTATCTTTAACAAAGTTTAACTAATATTGAAACGTTTTTATACTCACCCCCCTCCCCTTCCCATGGCATGACATTTGCACGGCTGGCTGTGCGACTCCAAATATAAGGTGAAATATACAACACACTTATTTCTTACAGCTGAAGTCACTACAGTGTTACCGACTTCATCGCTAACTTAAATCTGTGACGCGTCGGATTCTATCCACTTTGCATGTGACTCAAACATCTGAAACATGCATGAGCCTCTTAAGAAAACATAACAACTCCATATTCACATCCAACGCCCCATCAGAGCACCTCTTTACAACACCAAGCACCACCCACCCCCATCAGCAGAGTCCACACGCTCCCCGCGTCCTCCTTATCCCATGCTCTCCCTGGAAACATCCGCACCTGCACACGGGTTCCTAGTGCCATTTCCTCCTCCCTATATCAACCCCCCCTCCCCCCCCCCATGCTGCTGAACTCTGTTCACCACATTGTTTTAAGGGGCAGGAATCATGAATGCAAGCTGTGTTTTCTCAGTCCTTTTTTCTTTTTGTCCTGATCTCAACTGAGTCTGAGAGGTAATCAATATCGCTCACTGCTATCCAATCAAATCATAAGTCGCTTTCACTAACCCAATCAACAGTACTGTCAGACTCACGATTGTTTCCAGACTCAAGGTGGGGGGGGTGAGAGAGCAGAGCTTGTGTAGGTGTGTTTCTACCCTGTGTGTGTTCAGTAGTCCAGCAGTTCTCCCTCCTCCTATTTCCTCTCAGTTGCCACTCTTCTATGATTATTTGAATCATTTGTCTTGTTTTTTAAGTTCTTCCTTCTCCCCCTGTAATGTGGTTGTGCCTTGTGTAACATGAATATTGCTCCCTCCTTGCACGCGGTGCCCTGAATGTTGGTTCCAGGTCTGAGGAAGAAGAACCTGTCTCCAGGCGCTGTGGAGACGGAGGTGCGCGGCATCTCTGGCGTTGACTTGTTCGGTGCCTCGGACGCTGTTGTGAAGCATGTCCTTGAGGTGAGCAGTGAGTTTCACATGTATGACGATAGGTTTTTAGTTTTTTTGCAGTCTGGTGTGTTTTTGTAGTGAATCAACCATTAACTTTGACAGGTTAGTGACAGAACATTCTTCACCTGCCGCCAGGGCTTGTGCTCACTGGAAACCTCTTTTTAAAGTTCTTTTATTTGTCATGTTGGTGTTCAGGGAGAATGTAATTGATGTTACGTTAGTGTAAAAATAATAATAAATAAATATTAAATAAATGTCTGTCTATTCCACCAAAAAGCCAAAGAGAAACAAGCTTAGCATTGTAAATTGTGATTTGAAAGACTCGGTGCTGTTCATGGAAAATACCAACTCTATTATTTTTAGGCTTAATGTAGCAAACGTAGGCACATCATGTTCTGTGTGTTTGAGTCTCAGCGAGGTCAAGAAATAACCCACCCATGGAAATCAAATGACATCACTTTGGTTGGCTTGCAGCATCAATAACACGAGTGGAGAACTGGGACACAACCAGGCACACGCTCATCTTTGGACTTCAGTAACTCACAGATCGTATAATGTACCTTTTCAGTGCCTTGTAATAAACCTTATTTTGTTATTCTGAAAAGAAAAAGGTCTACAGGAGTTAATGGTTTGATTTTATTTTGATGCTAAGTAAAACAGCCACATGACTTTGTGTATCTGTGTCCAGGGTCACGACCGGGGGGTCAACTGGGCTGCCTTCCACCCCACCATGCCGCTCATTGTGTCTGGAGCCGACGACAGGCAGGTCAAGATCTGGAGGATGAATGGTAAGTGACTCGGACGTCACTAGTCGCTGAAGCGCCGTTCACATGTTTGTAGTTTTGTTTGTGCATTTCTCTCTCTTGAGTCTCTGCAGTGTAGATTTATATTTTTAATGTGTATTTCAAATTGTAGATTTGTTTTCTCATAAACAGTGTTTCAACTTCTCTTGTCTCTCTTCCCTTCTTCTATAATCTCCCTCCGCCGTGGTCCAGAATCCAAGGCGTGGGAGCTGGACACGTGCCGCGGCCACTACAACAACGTGTCCTGTGCCGTGTTCCACCCCCGCCAGGAGCTCATCCTGTCCAACTCCGAGGACAAGAGCATCCGGGTGTGGGACATGTCCAAAAGGACCGGCGTGCAGACCTTTCGCCGGGACCACGATCGCTTCTGGGTGCTGGGGGCTCACCCCAACCTCAACCTGTTTGCTGCTGGTAGGCTGTGACGCTGGTCTGCATCAAGTCTAGTCCAGTTTAATGTCCTGCTTCAGAATATCCAGCTGATCATCCTGCCTCATCAAAATACATTTAAACCGCTGTGTGTGGGACATTTCACATTTCATGCGTGTTACTTTGACTATTACACTGAAAGAGTGTCCGTGTGTCCTCCAGGTCACGACAGCGGCATGATTGTGTTCAAGCTGGAGCGCGAGCGTCCGGCATACGCCGTGCACGGCAACATGCTGTACTACGTCAAGGACCGCTTCCTCCGCCAGCTGGACTTCAACAGCAGCAAGGACACCGCCGTCATGCAGCTGCGCAGGTCGGTCTAGTTTCTACTGGCTCGTACACCCACCCTTACTCTGACAGAAGACTTGTTGCAGAATGTGGATGCTAACATGCTGTGTTTTTGTGTTATCTTGTCCTAGTGGGTCTAAGTTCCCGGTTTTCAGCATGTCTTACAACCCTGCTGAGAACGCTGTCCTGCTCTGCACTGTAAGTGCCTCTCAGTCACAACACTCGCTTAAGTTAATCGGTTTCTACATATTTTGTGTAACGCTCTGTGCGTCCCGCAGAGGGCGACCAACCTGGAGAACAGCACCTATGACCTGTATTCTATTCCCAAAGAAAGCGACTCTCAGAACCCTGATGGTAAAGAAACGCCTCACTAAAGATATCTGTTTAATAAACAGTAAATTACTTGTTAGTGATAATGTGTAGTTTTATTTTTATGTCTTGCTTTCTGCTGTATCATTACTGTTAAGTTGTTGATGGGATGCCAATACGTTGGATCCCTGTAAGAACACAGTACGTAGTGACTGAAGTAACACAGAATGTGTCTTTCTCTCAGCACCGGAGGGGAAGAGGTCCTCTGGTCTGACTGCAGTCTGGGTGGCCAGGAACAGATTTGCCGTCTTGGACCGTATGCACTCTGTAAGTGCATTTGCAGGTCGAGAAAGTATAAAAATGTTTAGAAAAAGAACGAAAAGAAGAAAAAAAAGTCTTTGCTAACCAAAGATTTGAGTTGCTTACTTAATATTTTGCAGGTATAATAAATTTTTATATAGTTGTTCATTGAATATTATTATTATTAATATATTTGTCTTTTTTCCTTCGTATTGACGTCTGATTTTTAATCTTAACATCTGCGCTCTCTTCTGATAACATCTGTCTCCTTTCTCGTAGCTGCTGATTAAGAACCTGAAGAATGAAATCGTGAAGAAAGTTCAGGTGCCGAGCTGCGAGGAAATCTTCTACGCCGGCACGGGCTCGCTGCTGCTGCGCGATGCCGACGGCGTCACGCTGTTCGACGTGCAGCAGAAGCGCTCTCTGGCCACCGTCAAGATTGCCAAGGTCAAGTACGTGGTGTGGAGCTCCGACACCAGCCACGTGGCCCTGCTGGCTAAACACGGTGGGTAGATAAGAACACCTGCAGGTACCGACAAGGATACTTATCAAAGAGCCACAGCATCTTTATCTTCTTGACTCCTCTGAACTTGTTTGTGCTGCCAGGGTCGGGACAGCGTCAGTTTAACCGTGCTTATCGTGAGGCTGATTAAATACCTTTCTGGGGACAGTGGCATTATTATAACTCCAGATGCAAAAGCTCCTGCACACATTTAATTCTTCTGCATCAAATTGTGCTTAAAGGTCAAAGTATCTCTCACAGAGACGAGGATGCTGTGTTTTACAGACTGAGCTTGACTTGAAAATGATGCCGTCATTGGTTCAAACAAGCGCACCGTCGGTGTGCTGTTCCTGATCACCAGACCAGTTCATATCTCGTGATTTTTTTTAAATAAAAAACACACAGTCTAAACCTCCTCCGCTGTCTTTCTCGTCCCGCAGCCATCATGATCTGCAACCGCAAGCTGGAGAGTCTGTGCAACATCCACGAGAACATCCGAGTGAAGAGCGGAGCCTGGGACGAGAGCGGCGTCTTCATCTACACCACCTCCAACCACATCAAATACGCCCTCACCTCTGGGTATGTGCAGTTCAAACGGGTCTTTTGTCGGGCAGGTAGTCTGCCTCCGCTTTGCACGGGCCACAGCGGCAGGTCTCACCTGTTAGACTAACTTTTATCTACCTAGGTCTGTAGAACAGAATAAGATCTTGCTGATGCAGCACTTTCGTTACTGGAAGTGTAGACGAATGTTCCAGACAAAACAAACATTTTCCACTGTTCTGATTTCAAAGATCAAAGTGCTTTTTCTAGTGCAAAGCAACCGGCAGCACTTATTATCTGAGCGCTCGTTAGATTACATGTTAAAACAAGATTCATGTTAACAGCAGATTTGTTGTTGAACAATAATATATTTAATTTATCCACATCTTTAACTTTATATATGAAAACAGAAATAAAGGTTTCTGTTTGTCGTAAATTGTGCAACATTAGATTAAAAGCTTTTCCAGTCAGAAAAGCAGAATTCCTCCCACATCAGCCTGGTGATTTGGGTTCTTTTCTGAAAACCTCTAACGCGGTCCATTCACTGTGCTTCCCTGCAGCGACCACGGCATCATCAGGACCCTGGACCTGCCCATCTACGTCACCCGCGTGAGAGGAAACAGCGTTTACTGCCTGGACAGGGAGTGCAGGCCACGTGTGCTCACCATCGACCCCACAGAGTACCGCTTCAAACTGGCCCTGGTCAACCGCAAATATGATGAGGTGGGTCTGCGGGGGGGTCACTGTTGTGTACTCTACCTGCTTCTTTGCAATATTGAACGTAATCTGTAACAGTGTTGGACATGGATGGTATCTTGCGTCTCTAATCTCAAGTTCTTGGACACTTTGAGCTCTTTGAACTCATGTAGTTGACGCCCTTGTTCTCACTGTTCTCCCTCCAGGTGCTCCACATGGTGCGTAATGCCAAGCTGGTGGGCCAGTCCATCATTGCCTACCTGCAGAAGAAGGGCTACCCTGAGGTGGCGCTGCACTTTGTCAAAGATGAGAAGACACGTTTCAGTCTGGCTCTGGAGTGTGGAAACATCGAGGTGAGCTGCTGCTGCTGGGACAAGCTGATGTACTGAACTGTATGTGTGAGAGAGAGAGAGAGAGAGAGAGGATCAAGTACACTTTGCTTCTCTTTGTCTGTTCTTGCAGGTGGCTCTGGAGGCAGCCAAGGCCCTGGATGAGCGCAGCTGCTGGGAGCGACTGGGTGAAGCAGCACTGCTGCAGGGTCACCACCAGGTCGTGGAGATGTGCTACCAGAGGACCAAGAACTTTGACAAGCTCACCTTCCTCTACCTCATCACTGGCAACCTGGCCAAGCTGCGCAAGATGATGAAGATCGGTGAGAGATGGACAATCTGTGGAAACCAAAGATTTTTCATTGTGTCGGTGTACTTAAATATTTACTTTAATATTTGTTTTCAGCTGAGATCAGAAAGGACATGAGCGGCCACTACCAGGCAGCCCTCTACCTGGGAGACGTCAGCGAGAGGGTCCGCATCCTGAAGAACTGTGGACAGAGTGAGTTCAAGTGTCGCCTTAATCACATGTTCACAGTGTTGATGACAATGGAAGGAGAAGCCAACATGCGTGACTGTTTCCAGAGTCTCTGGCGTACCTGACCGCGGCCACTCACGGGCTGGATGAAGAGGCCGAGGCGCTGAAGGAGACGTTCGACCCCGAAAAGGAGACGGTGTGTTGAGAGAAACATCCTCCGTACCTTCATAGACACAACATGGACAGCGTAACCTGTAGCACAGCGTTTCTACATGCTGTTCGTTTTATCATTCAGAGGCAGCGCTGGTTAGTTAGTTCCTCAAGTTAGTTCATCATTTCAATCAAACGATGGTGGAACTTGTGTCTCGTAGGTGCCAGAGGTTGATCCCAATGCACAGCTGCTGCAGCCTTCTCCACCCATCAACCCTCTGGACACCAACTGGCCTCTGCTCACTGTATCAAAGGGCTTCTTTGAGGGAGCCATCGCAGCGAAGGGTGAGTCATCAGTCTTGACACGTGCACGTATGAATAAGCTGTGGAAACCTGCGGCGGCTCTTTGCCAGAGTGAGAACAGTGTTTTCTGTTGTAGGGAAGGCGGGTCAGATGGCTGCAGACCTGGACATGGAAGCCCCAGGAGGCGAGGGCTGGGGAGACGACGCCGAGCTTCAGCTGGATGAAGGTACATCCAGCAAAACTGAACAATATCTTAAACTTTGGACCAAGTCATCAACACCGCAACGTTGTATATACGAATATTTATTTCTTCCCCGTCTCTCAGATGGCTTCATGGACGCCCAGGAAGGATTAGGGGAGGAAGGAGCGGCAAAAGAGGAGGGAGGAGGATGGGAGGTGGAGGAAGACCTGGACCTTCCTCCAGAGCTGGTGAGAGGAGCTACATCATCACGAGTCCCACCACCAATCAAACATAGACACAAGAATATCTTTGATTTCATTTGAAACCCTGAAAGAAATGAAACGGGCCACCGATCGTCCACATCCTCTCAACACTGTCGCTAAATTGTTATAATTTCTCATTATAATGTTTGTCTCCCAACCATCAGGACATATCTGCTGGTGCAGGTGGAGGTGCAGAAGACGGCTTCTTCGTCCCACCGACCAAGGGCATGAGTCCGACCCAGATGTGGTGCAACAACTCCCAGCTGCCCGTGGACCACGTCCTGGCCGGCTCTTTTGAAACTGCCATGAGAGTATGTACACAATGTATTGATTTCCTTTTTAATTTATTTAATAGTTTTTAAAGTTTTACCTGAGGGTGTGGCCCAGCACTGCTGAAATGACTGTTTTACTTTCCTGTTTCCCTTCTGTGCCACAGTTGCTCCACGACCAGGTCGGAGTCGTGAGCTTCGGGCCCTACAAGTCGCTGTTCATGCAGACGCTGTCCAGAGGCCGCACCTGTTACCTGGGGCTGCCTTCTCTGCCCTGCCTGCGCGGCCATCCCCAGAGAAACTGGAAGGTACGACTGTTGTCACGTCTTCATAAGAATCCCAGTATGTTGCTCTGCTGCAGGTGTCAGTGATGAGGATTTACTTTCCAGTTTCTTTATTTCTAACAAAGTATGGACGCGTTGCTTACATTGTTCTTGCTCTGTTCTGTTTCTAGTCACATTTTTTTTTTGTGAATGTAAATGTGCAAATATACCACTACTTTTATTTTTTTAGGACTGTGGGGCAAAGCAAGGACTTCCTGCTGTGGGCCTGCGCCTCTCCGACCTCATCGCCCGCCTGCAGCAGTGCTACCAGCTCACCACGTCCGGGCGCTTTGAAGAAGCTGTGGAGCGCTTCAGAACCATCCTGCTGTCTGTACCTCTGCTGGTGGTCGATAACAAGCAGGAGATTGCGGAGGTGAGCACCACACCTGCTGTGGATTACAATCAGTTTAATCTCCAAGTGCAGCACAGACCCACGCAAACCCACGTGAGGCGTTTCAAATAAAGTAACGTAGTGCACACCGTGGTATATGTAGACATTTTACCTGTGGGATTGTGACTGTGTGCGTTTCAGGCTCAGCAGCTGATCACGATTTGCAGAGAGTACATAGTGGGTCTGACCATGGAGACGGAGAGGAAGAAGTTGCCTAAAGACACATTGGAACAGCAGAAGAGGCTGTGTGAGGTAAAATCAAAGCTGTTGTAGACGGACCATCGCTAAAATGTGTCTACAAAGTGATCGTGGTTCATGCTTTGGTTTCATTTCTAAGCCTCATTTTCGTGTGTGTGTGTTCCTTACAGATGGCTGCGTATTTCACCCACTGTAACCTCCAGCCCGTCCACATGGTGCTGGTGTTGCGCACAGCTCTGAACCTCTTCTTCAAACTGCGTAACTTCAAGACAGCGGCCAGCTTCGCACGCCGGCTGCTCGAGCTGGGGCCGAAGCCAGACGTCGCACAGCAGGTCGGTTGTGCGACATCCTCGACTCAACCGAGCGGGATTTTTATTGACACTCAAAGTTTGCAGGTTTAAATGGATTGAAATGTAAAATCTCTCTCTACCACTTAGACGCGTAAGATTTTGGCCGCATGTGAAAAGACCCTGACGGACGCCCACCAGCTGAACTACGACCCCCACAATCCGTTCGACCTGTGCGCTGCCTCCTTCGTCCCTCTGTACCGTGGACGTCCTGTTGAGAAGTGTCCTCTGTCTGGGGCCTGCTACTGCCCTCCGTACAAAGGCCAGATCTGCAGGGTCACAGAGGTGGGCCGTGTACAACTCCAAAAACCAAATCTAGAAAAAGAGATTGGTTCGTGATTATCTCGTTGATTGTCTCCCTCTTTCTAACTTTGAATTTCACCTTGTTTTGCAGGTGACGGAGATCGGTAAGGACGTGATCGGTCTGCGTGTGAGTCCACTTCAGTTCCGTTAAGAGGACGCGGAGTACAAAACAATATGTTCAGACAAACACATCCACACTTACTCTGTAGAAATGATTGACATGAGAAATGAAAGCAGAGATGTATGTTTGCTCACTGTGATGTGAACCCTCTTTAATCCTTTTAACTATCTTATTCCATGCATCACTTCTCCTGCAAGAAGCCTTTTCTTGGACGTGCTGCTGCGTCATCTTCGTGCTGTGGCTTTATTGGAGCTGTAAACCTCACTGGTGTCTCTTTTCTGACTTGTATGAGATGAATAATTCAAAGGGAGCTCTGTGTATCTTTGGGGGGGGGGGAGAAACTTAATAAAAATGCCTGTATAGCAACGGAAATGGCTTGTTTGTTTTTTTTATGTGGTATGTCGGTACAGGTTTGTGGCCAATGCAATAGGAAAATCGTGGTTTTAGTGTGACTGTGCATTTATTAAAGTGGTTAAGGAATATCCAAAGTGCACTACAGGGTTGAGTCATCAGTCCTGCACAGTGAGTTCAGAGTTCACCCACTTGAATTGATCCTTTAGAAACAAGATGGTGTTGTGTGGAGAGACATTTAGTTTATTTAATGTACGTATGTTTAACCTGGCAACGATTATTAAAAGTACAGGAAAACTGGATAATTTCCGTCACGGCCATTTTGACTGAGTACATCGCTCTTCTGGGGACCGGAACCAAAAAACGGAACCCGGACGTTTTCCATGTCAACACTTAGTGTTGTGTTCTGCTTTTTAAACCAGGAAGATGGCTTTTCTGTCGAACAGATGGATTGTTAACTTGCTAGTTTTGGGGTTTTTCATAGGTAAGTTGTATTTTCACGGTGCTAAATGTTCATATCCTTGTATTTGTTCATCGGCTGAGTGTGTTCATGTTTTTAGGCGGTTAGCTTGATGGACTCTTTGTGCTCGAAGCTAGCCGAATGCTAGGCTAGTCAGCGTTAGCAAAAGCTGCCCTCTTACGCTTTTATTTCCGTTGTTTAATTTAATAAACGTTTTACAACTGGGTTCTTGTCCCATTTCCTCACCTGGAACTTGCGAAATAAGCATACTTATTTCTATTGAGTGTTTTTTGACTTTTCTCTAAGCCAGCCAGGCTGGGTCTGCCCTCCTGACTGCTCGTGATTCCCCCGGTGCGGCCGCCCGGAGCTCGGGGGGATTAAAGTGTTAAAACGTCACGCCAAATTACATTAAAAGTTTTGTCGTCCAGTGTTGATTTGGTTGTCACCAAACACACAACGCAGGTTGACGCACAAGGGAAGTCACGTTCAAATCTTTAGCGTGCCCTGGTTAATTCGACATACAGGTGATCCACCAAAATAGCACTTTGTTTCAATTAAAACGGCTCTTAATCTGAATTTAACTTTACGGCTAGTTAACATTACCAGTTAACATTCGTGGAAAAGGCTATGGCCACACCAGGTGGACCAAGCCGAAAAGAATTACTTTTTTTTTTAAATTAAAAAACCTACATGTTAGCCTGTTGGATGAATGTTATATCAGTGTAAAGACTGCAAGCAATGAGCACTGTCCCGTGATATACAGAGTGAACCTAATCTATGTTTTCTGCATTCATTTGCATTCTGCAAAAAGAGAAAGAGCTCATCTTGCTGTATGAAAGAGTATTTAAACAAACTGGATCTGATTCAAGGGCTGACATGCTGAAGCAAGAACACTTATTTCAAAATCCAAGAGTGACAACATTCAAAATTACACAATAAAAATATTTTAAATCCAAATTGTAGTGGACTGACAGTTGTTTATATTATTTTGTCCACCCTGTTTCTATAAATGAGTGTAGGCCAAATAACAGAAACGCCTCTCTGTATAATTTTGTGCACTTCAACAACTACATCCTCCCAAATGACCATAAAGTTTAATCAGCACCTTTTTATAAAAGTGTTTCAACAAAACCATTTCCATTATGATTTTAAAGGAGGATTTACCGCAGGACTGTTGTATTAGCCTGCATTAGTTTTAGCTCGCTGTTCCTAATAAAGTGGAAACTGAGTGTAGGACTGATTCTCCCAGCTCGTCTCAAGTGTATAATTAGTCATGTGCTTTGATTAATGCGTGATAAAGGATGTAACTTTCATTTTTTGCTCTCTGAACATTTAAAACCCACAGATTTGTGAGAGCGATTCTGTCTGCTGGTAAACGCGGAGCTCTGATGTCGTGCTTTTTCTTCCCCTGCAGGTGTCGGCTGTAACTCTGTGGAAAAGAAGATTTATGTGCATCTCAATAAAACCGTCCCGTGTGTGCGACTGCTCAATGCAACACATCAAATAGGCTGCCAGTGTGAGTAAAGCACACGTTAAACACTGTGTGTGTGTGTGTGTGTGTGTGTGTCTCCGTGTCTCCTCCTGGCCTCTGTGTCTTGCTTTGACTTGGTTTTTGTAGTAGAATCTTACTACACAATCTGCGTTCCCAGAAATGTCTGTGTGGTTTCTCCAGGCAGTTCGTGCTTTTGAAACTTACAAATCAGAAATTAATTTCCAAAGAAGATGAAGGCACTCCTTTACTGTGCTTCGTATTTGCTCCTCGAGGCCTGGCGCACACACTCTGACAGATGAGCTTTAAGGACATTTCTTTATGACGCACAGCTCGATCACAGATGCTGACATTTCCTTTCCTCCCAGCCTCTTTGTCAGGTAACGTGGGTGTGCTCCATCTGCTGGAGTCGGAGGAAAACCTGGACTGGGTCCTGCGCTCCGGGCCGAATCCTCCTTATCTGGTTATCCTGGAGTCCCGGCTCTTCACCAGGTACAGCTGACATGTCTCACCCTGCAGAGGGAGCACCTGCAGCAGCTCTTAATGAGAGTTAGGACCGGAGTATGCTCTATAGTGGTGTCGTAGGAGTGGGTGTGAAGGCAGGATTGTCAGACATATGCGGTTATTTTTGACAACCAGTTAAGTGTTTAATCAATATAAAATGGTCAATGGGTTAAATAACAGTGAAAGTACAGTAGTTCAGTTATTGAACATGTTCTCTGTCTGGAGCAGCAGAGATAACAGAAGTGTGCAGAACAGAAAATTAGTCTTAAGCCCTGAGGAAAGAAACTGGAGCCACATGTCAAAGCCACGTCTGACCTGCATTTGTTCCTGTCGTCTCCGCTGCCCCGTGCCGGCTGTCTGCCCGTCAGATCCATCATGATGAAGCTGAAGAACGGCTCCGGCAGGGTGGCCGGCGTAGCTGTCGTGGCGCCAAACGCAAACCCGCCCGAGGGCTTCTCTCCGCACACCACCTGTCCCAACGAGAACACAGGTGGGTGGGGGGCGTGCCTGCTGAGACTCGCCCCGCAGTGTTACACCACTCACAGAGATCAAGTGTAGCTGTGTGACGCTCAGAGGGTTTCATGTTCTCTGCATCAGTCTGCTGTCACCGTGTGCACGTGTGAACACTTAGTAACATCATATCATGTTTTTAATGTTGTTTTTAGTGGCTGGATGAATTCAAAAAATGAGTTTTCCAATCTTTATCTTGGAATTTTTAGTTTCTTGCCAAAGTGCACCTTGGGAGTTGTAGTCACGTTCTCCTTTGAAGTTTTTATGTACACTGGCTCGTTCCTTTGACCTTTTTATCAGAGAACCAGATATTTTCTAATGCAGTTGTTAATCTTTTAATTCAGTTGTTGATCAGAATCTCATGAACATTGTTTATGGAGAACATGTATAGGTGGTGTTGACAAGAATCAGCAGGTGACAAAAGGTCATTTTAATGCCAAATATGTAATATGCAAAATCTGTTCAAATGACGGTAGGCACCATTTTGAGCCTCAGTGTATTTACACGACTTGACAGAAGAGTAAAGTTCGCTCGTTGTGTTTCCTCAGGTGTGTATTCAGAGAGCTACGACCCGGCCCTGGCTCACTGTAATGGGACCGTGTGGAACCCTCTGGGAAACGGCTTGTCTTACGAGGAGTTCGACTTCCCCGTCTTCTCTCTGAAAGACGACAACGACACTCAGGTCATACGGCAGGTAACACGCTGTTCACGGCACAAAATGGCCGCCTTAATTGTTACCCAGTGGCCTGTGCTTTTGGTGAAAAGGGATCCTCCACAAAACCGCACATCTGCAGGTCCATGTGACGTGAACTGGTCCCGGTGGTGCTGGAGATTAGGAACGACGCCATAAAGCTGCTTCATCTTCTTTCCAAAGCCAACGTGTTGTGGCAGCTCATCATTTTCCTTTTCACTGTTGCATGTGACCAGAACAGACTCATATGTTAGCATATATATATATATATATATATATATGTATGTATGTTACGTCTTCTTTCTGCAGTGCAAGTGTGCGTCTGGTTCTCCTCCTCCACGGGTTTCATGTTTTCACTGAACAGACCTCTCACTTCTGTTTCATCTCCTTTCAGCTTCAGCTCCCCCATCGTATTTCTTTAAAGCTCTTTCTGTCGCTCTGGGAAGTTGCTGTGCTTGTGGCTTTTTGCCTGTTCTGGAACATTTGAATGACCACAGGCTGTATGTTCATGTTTGGAGTTTATTTGTACGAGTTTAAAACGCTGGTTGCTCGCTGACGCAGACAAGAAGCAGGACAGACGACGGGAACTGTCATCAGATGCTTTCGGTTTTGATCCGCAGCGCAGCTTCTTTTAGTCCCAGCCTTGTTGCTCAGTGCTGCCAGTGTGCCCCTGAGCAAGAGCAGCAGACCCGTTTGTACGTGTCCTAACTCGTCCCTTCTTGTGGTTTCCTGTAAAAACAAAGCCACACACTGAGACGTTTCACTCGTTCGCAGTGCTACTTGGACCACAACCGAGCTGTGAACGGCAGCGGCCCTCAGTACCCGCTGTGCGCCATGCAGCTCTACTCCCACATGTCTGCCGTCACCAACACGGCCACCTGCATGAGGAGGAATGACATCAACTTCAGCATCACCCCGGGTATTTACACAGCACTGTGTGCATTACTCAGTCAGGAAACACATATATTTAGTCAGAGATGATACGGTTATTCTAACCATAGTGGTTCTTGTCCTGTGTCTCCCTTTAGAGATGGTGTGTGACCCATTGGAGGACTATAATGTTTGGGCCTCCACCCGGCCCCTCAACAACACAGCCAAGGGCCACAAGATGTGGGAGAGTGTGGTCATAGCAGCAGCCAGGGTGAGTGACAGGAAAGACTCTCTTCTTCTAGGTTCAAGCAGTAACCAGCATCTCCGACGGGTACAACATTTGCTGCACCTGCAGCAAGCTCACGCGACCTTCTGTGCGTGGCTGGAAACAAAACGCAGAAAAGAAAGCGAGGACGAGGCGGCCGCCTGCCCTCGCCCTGCGTGCAGGTGCACAGCTGTGCAGCGAGCTAAACACAAGAGGAGACGTGTTTACAGGAAGCAGATGTGTAACCGTGGAAACAGTATTCATAAACACACAACAAATCTAGTAAACGTACACATATTCTACGAGTACAGTGACAGTAATAGCAACACATTTGAAGAATTTGCCTAGAGGTAGAATATTTTCAAATTTAACTAAATAATCATTTAGCTGAGAAAATAATCAGCACGTTACTTAAAGATAAAACTAATTAGTTAAAGCTCCGCCCTTTCAACAAATGCATTATTTCATGCATTATTTATGCTGGACTTTGAATTTACTCCTTGAAAACTGACTTGGATGTAATGTGGTGTTTCACCGTCGACACGTGAACCAAAACTGGTTTAATGTTTGAAATGATATGTTTGTTTGTTGTCTCCTGGAATTTATAGTAACAATTTAGATGTGACGATAAAGTCTTTGAGAGTCTGGACATTCTTGGTTACGGTACCTTGAAAGTGCTTGAAAAGCTTGTATTGTACTCTTAAAAAAACGAGCGACCCCTGGACTACATGGCTGCTCTTCATCGGAGTTGGAGGCCACGTTTTGATTTATGGTTTGATAAAAATACATCGTGGCAAAGTGAACTGAACTACTTACCTAGATCTCTGCTTGATGGATCTCCTCTCCTCTCTCCTCTCTCCTCCTCTCTCCCTTCCTCTCCTCCTCTCCTCTCTCCTCCTCTCTCCCTTCCTCCCCTCCTCTCCTCCTCTCCTCTCCCCTCCTCCCCCCCTCCTCTCCTCCTCTCCTCCTCTCTCCCTTCCTCTCCTCCTCTCCTCTCCCTTCCTCTCCCTTCCTCTCCTCCCCTCCTCTCCTCTCCCCTCCTCTCCTCCTCTCTCCTCTCTCCTCTCCCTGCAGTTGGACAGCAGGTCTTTTTTCTTTGACGTGGCTCCAGGAGCAGAGAGTGGCGTCTCTGGATTTGTCGCTCTGCTGGCGGCGGCTCACGCTTTGCGTAACGCCACCCAGGAGGCGCCACCCAACCGCACCATCTTCTACACCTTCTTTCAGGGGGTCAGTTGCACTTGTGCTGGACAAACATGTCAAATGTGCCGCCGTACTGCCGCCGTCCTCATGCTTCTCTGTATGTTTGACTTCAGGAAACCTTTGACTACATTGGCAGTTCGAGGATGGTGTATGACATGCAGAACAACCAGTTTGCCGTGGACCTGGACAATGTTCACTCAGTACTGGAGATTGGACAGGTGTGTATTGTGGACGTTTCCAGTAATACATACATACATACATGCATATACATATATATACATATATGTATGTGTGTGTGTGTGTGTGTGTGTGTGTGTGTGTGTATATATATATATATATACACGTATATAAGCATGTTTACATGCTCTGTACTTTTTACATTGCCATCGTGAATAAAACCAGTGAAGATGTTATTACTTTGATGTGACGCGCCGTACGTTGTGTTCATGTGCGTGCTGACTGTAGGTGGGGCTCCGTGCTGACTCCAGGCTGTGGCTTCACTCTGATCCCGTGTCTACAAAGAACAGCAGTGTCAACGATGAGGTCTGTACCTATACACGTCTATGTACAAGCATCCGTACGGGAGAAAACTCAATTGATCACAAATAGTGTATCTTTATCTGCCTCTTTAAAGAGGCGTAGTGCTTAAGTCTGGAATGATTCATGAGATGAGATGAACTTTATTGATCCCACACAGGGAACTTAACATAATGTGAATAAAACATATATGATGAACTCAGTGAACGGCTCCTACACTTGATGATTGGCTGTACAACCCACTAAGAATGTAAATATTAGAAATAAGACCTGGATATAAAAGAACAGAGATAAAAGCCGAGCTCTCACTCTGTGTATTATTGTATGTATGACGCTGCTTTCTTCACCGTTCTGTTTCAGGTGAGGAAGCTCATTCGAAACTTGCACTCGGCTGCCGATAACTTAAACGTCTCGGTGGAAGAGCCGGGTTTCTCTCAGCCGCTCCCGCCCTCGTCCTTCCAGCGTTTCCTGCGAGCTCGGCCAATCCCCGGCGTTGTTATTGAGGACCACCAGTCTGCTTTCACCAATCGGTGATTCGGGGGGTTCTAAACCTGGGATCTTTGGCCTCCAGGAATCCGCGCGTGTTGTTAATGAGTTTTTCTGCTCCGTGTGCAGGTTCTATGAGAGTATGTACGATAACGCGGAGTACCTGAACATATCTTACCCACCAAACCTGACGCCAGAGGAGCAGCTGGAGTTTGTCACGGAGACTGCCACGGTATTGCTGTTAATCACACACATCCACTATAGGCATGTGCTGTCACGTCAGCTTAGCAAAGCCAGTCCACAACTTCTGCTGCAAACTGTTGTCATTGGACACTTTCTGTATTTAAATCTTATTTAAGCTGCCTTTCAGAAGCCGTTATTTCATCTGCTGTTGGGAGTTTCACACAGATGTTTGAGCTGGTCTGCGTTTGTCTCCGTGCACCGTCCAGGCTCTGACGGAGGTGGCCACCATGGTGGCCCGGGCTCTGTACCTGCAGGCAGGAGGAGCAGACAGCGAGCTGAGCGGCATCAACGCAGACCGCCAGATAGTAAGACACTCCTCTGTACTTTGTGCCTCTCTCCTCCGCTCTGCTCGGCTGTGCGTCAATGTTTGAAAAGTCATGTTATCTAAAGTCCTGAATACAGTAAAAGCTGTGTTTTATATCTGAATGAAAGCTGCGGAGGTCTTTGTGCTGCTGTGAGACTTTAAGCCAATAATGCTGATTATCCTCTGATGTTCAGAATCAAAAGGCACTTTGATTTCATTGGTATGAGTCTTGTATTTGTTCTGCAGACACCCTGTTTTTACTGTTGAGGTTCTGTAAACCTCTTCCCACATGTTGCACTCACACATGTTTCTGCATGTTTGTTTTCTGCCTTTACAAACATTACGTTCTTTTTTTAATGGTTTGTTCTCTCTTCCAGTCACTAGAAATAAGCTTTTAAATCATTAGTATTATCATTCATTTAATGTTTTCTGGAGAGATGTCTTAGCGATCGCTCGTCCTCGTGTCTTTGATTTAGCAGTCTGCCTCTGTCTCACCGCTCACTCTCTCTCAGGTGACCCGGATGCTGTACGGTTTCCTCGTCCGGTCAAATAACTCCTGGTTCCAGCAGCTGGTCCCCTCTGACCTCATGAGCCATCTGGGTACGTTTGGATACAAGCGAATCCTGTTTTTTGTTCTATAAACTAGTCGCATACAAAGGTGGAGCAGCATCTATTAATAGAGTTAATTATATGTTGGTTTCATTTTGAAGCTGCTGGGGAAATGACGAGTGGCTTAAATACATGTACTTGCTTGTTTTTAGCCAAATGGATTGTCAGGCCTTTCTTTTGTTACTGAGCTGAGATGGAGATGGAGCAGTGGAGGTGTAAAAATGCGTGTGTGTGTGTGTGTGTGTGTGTGTGTGTGTGTGTGTGTGTGTCCAGATGTGACATTTTATGATCATTTCCAGACACACAAGCTTGATTTCTTCTGTCTTTCCTCTCTGTCAGCTAACAGGCCCACAAACTTCTACGTCAGCGTGGCGCAGGATTCCAGCGAACCCACCCGTCTGGTCCAGTACCTGCTGGCTAACCTGACTGGTACCACCGCCAACATCACCAAGGACAACTGCCAGAACCAGAGAGAGGACGAGAAGGACAAAGAGAGCAAACACGTACGACCTACAGCCGGCTTCCATCTTCTCTAATCCTCAAATCTCTTTCATCTCTTTTTATCGACCAACTCGAATAAAAAATATTAAAAGGAAAGAAACGTTTACGGCAAAAATTGTCCAACATCTTCAAAATGAGTTTTTCTGAGACAAACGGTCCAAAATCTGAAGATATTCAAATGACCCTGATTTAAAACAAGGAGCAGCGTGTCTTCACATTTTACACAAAATGAAACCAGTAAAGTTTTGGTATTTTTGTCTTTAAAAACAATGAATCGCATATCTCATCAGATGGACTGATCAGTTCATGGACTCATCTTTGGGAAATGTTTGTGCCGTATATTAAAAACAACACGAGATATAAATGAAGACAAAGTGACACCAACGTGTTAAGTCTGGACAAGCCAATAGTTTGTTTTATATATATATAAAAATACAATTACACTATACGTTATGAATAATATCGCCCTCTGTTTGTATTAAGGAGGAACTGCAACATCTGCACGTCTTTGCCTCATTTAAAAAAAGAAATATGTTTCTTCCTCCCTCAGATGTACTACTACATGTGGGTTCAGGGGGCGGCACCTCCCAACAGCACGGAGAGGGAGGGTGTGTGCGTGCGCTCCACGGTCCGCCTCTCCAAAGCGCTGTCCCCAGCCTTCGAGCTGCGGGAGTTCACCTCTAAAGATTACTCCACGTGGACGGAGTCCAGGTGGAAGACCATCAAAGGACGCATATTCCTGGTGGCCAGTCACGAACTGGAGGTAAACCTGCCCTCGACACGTGCAGAAAAGTGTTATTGTGTATTTGTTGTGTTAATTAATCAGAACCAGTAGCTGCACGGGAGGTAAGAAATCACTGCGAGGACCTCCGGCACACTAACTCCTTGACCTTGTTCCTCTGCCTCCTCCAGATGTTGACGCTGGGCGTGGGCATGGCCGTGCTGATAACGTCCCTGCTGCTGACGTACATCATCAGCTCGAAGGCCGACATGCTCTTCAGCTCAGGGAGGGAGCCCGCCAACGCCACCTACTGATCCTACACGGAGGCGACGCAGGCCCACCACCACCACCACCACCCCCACTACTACAACAACTACTACTACTTTTATCCCAAACAGACATGGACCAGCTCTTTTCTTTAAAACACCCCACATGTAGGTACACAGGACAGGTTAGACACAGCAGCAGAGGGTTTTTTCTTTCTTAGACAACGACTCCATATTTATGGACTCACTCAGGTGAGAGGACCGGACTGGATTGGCCTGGATGGATCTGGACTCATCAGGGTCATTAAACACTGGTCGGGCACCAGCAGGCCCTGCCAGTGGACAAGATGTTTATATTTCTTTTTAGGTTTTAATTTTTCCCTTTTTATTGTCAAAGAAATGTTTTGTTTACTGTCGGGGGATAGGCACTAAACATTGAGCATTATTTTGTGTGTGTGTGTGTGTGTGTGTGTGTGTGTGTGTGTGTGTGTGTGTGTGTGTGTGTGTGTGTGTGTGTG
>JAVQJD010100487.1:0-61589 GCA_036023655.1 Nannoperca australis
TCATACATTGTGATTTCTGGATTTTTCTTTTTAGATTATCTCTCTCACAGTGGACATGCACCTACGTTGAAAATGTCAGACCCCTCCATGATTTCTAAGTGGGAGAACTTGCAAAAACCAGGGTGTTCAAATACTTAATTTCTTCACTGTATATATATATATATATATATACACCTAATGGTGTGTGTGTTTGTGTCTGGCACTTCATAACTGGTAACTAGCGTGAACTGGGGCCCGTCGTACCGTACGCCACTGGCTGTGACCACTGCACAGTGAGTACTCCTTGTCTCAGTATGTCGCCAACATATACCCACATACATGCCGGCTGCTGTTTGCATTAGACATATCAGAAGCCAAGAGCTACGGCACAGTGCACATCATGCATCAGGATTTCTCTCTGACAGAAGCACACAGCTGTTGTTGGCTCGTTAGGTTGACAGATGTCCTGATAATTACAACCTGAGTGCTTTTAAATGAAGATGTGCTGGGGTTTTAAATCATCAGTTTCAAGTTGTTTACTTAAAAAACAATGTTAACAATGTCATTATCTGAGCTCAAGGATTATTATTTACAGAGCACCACTAGCACCCATTCAGTTCATTCATATCGGCCTGTTCGTGCACTTGTACATTGTTGATCGTAACAGTGAATGTGTGTGAACTGCCACCCTGTAAACATGTGGGTCAATGATGTTTGCCTTTTTTGGATTTGATTCAGTGGTTATGTAATGCATTCAGATAATGGAACAGAAAATATGCTTATGCTATAAATCTTTGTGTATGGCAGTGTCAGGTATAAGTATCAATACAGAATGATGCAATACAATGATAGAATACTTTATTACACAAGCCCATATGAAATGAATACCTATAGACGATAGAATGATGCTATAATACAGCCTATAATATTTTGGGAATTTATTTGTGATTGCCATATCTTTCTGAATCAGTTAGGACTTGATTGATTGAGTTTAATAATTGCCTTTTATTGAATTTACTAGATTCCAATTTCTATGACTTTCTCTACTAGTCTGCTTTGAATTTTGATTACAGCTTTATAGGTCTAAAATTCTGTAGCCTCACATGCCATTCAACATAACACAGAAACCTCATCTTTCAAACAGACCCCAAAAATCTTGAACGGGGGCCTATGATCACTAGCTGATGCCACTGGGCAGAAATACTGTTGTCCTACAATATACACCAAGTATATGAAATACTGAAAGGCTCATTTAGAAAATGCAGCAGATTGCGATGGATTATTTCCCCCTACTGTTAGTGGGATGTCTCCTGTCCAACTGTCTATCCCTAACATCAAACTGTTCCCATAACTCTGTTCTGTAAGAAGGTATTTTTAAAACACAGCATTAAGAATTATTCTCTGAGAATGACATACTGTTCATTAGCCTGACTGACACTGTATCTACACAGGAGGCGTAGCTTGTGCAGCATGTTAGCAGAGAAGCAGAAGCTTCAGTCCTCCATCTGTGCCTGCACAGGATGCATTCAGGAACAGTATGAGTAGTGTTGATTTTGTCTACTGTTTTTAGATTTAGTCTAATTCTTCAGATGAAAAGTCTGTTAGTTTGAATAATATTTAGTCAACCTTTTTATTTTTAGTCAACCTGAAAAATTTTAATAAAACGTCAGCAAACTGCTTTCAAATAAGATTTCAAGGCTTTAGGCTAAAAGTACTGAAAATGTGCCATAATTTCTGATATGGTCTGACACTCTGCAATACATACATTATTATTTTGAACCAACGTGATTCAACAGATGCATTTTAGTTTAAGTCTCGCTCAAGGAAAAGTCTCACTCTGAACAACTCAACCTCTTGCTAGACTTCAGAGCAAGACTGTTCCTTGAGTCTGTTTCTGATTTAACAAAAAGTATCTTATTCTGTAACAAACCGTCTGTCTCTGTAGGGATCCTTCTCATAATGTTGTCAGACACTTTGAATAACAATGTGAGCCTGTCAGTGGCAAAAACAAGCACTTTTACTAGACAGACTTTTAAGGTGCGTAATTGCCCCAAAGGATTACGTTGCAGCCGTTGCAGCCCATTTGTGGATGCCGGCTGATGCGATCAACTGGACCAATTCCAAACTAGTGGTAAGTATTAGTCATTTTGACCTCAGAATGTGTAAAAATAGCACCCAGGTTTAAAAATAACAGGAAGTTATGCAGTATTGAGTGTAGGTCACCCTCTCAGAACCCAATAAACAATCACTGTAGTTATTTACTTTAAACACAAGAAAATAGACTTGAAATCTAAGAAAACACTTTCGGTCACGTTTACACCCGTATAGAGGTACTGAAACATGAACACACAGCATGGGTAGACACCTTTATCAATTAAGCATATAAGTTCAGTTAGGCATGTGGCAGACGGACAACTGACTGCCATTGTTAGGTTCTGCCAGTAGTGGGCTAAAACTGAAATAAGCTAAATAGCAAACATATTTGTGTACTGTGTGCACACTCCTATATTAAGGTCTGGGTCTGTTTTTCCTGGTTTGGTCTTAAAAGTTAGCATTTGTCCGTTTCCTGTTAGCTCCATAAAGAAATGGTTTTCCTCGTTTGGTGTGGAAGAGCTTGGCAAGCCTGCACAGGGCCCTGACCTCAACCCCAGACACCAGCTGTGAGCCAGACCTCTTGTTGTACCTCACTGATGCTCTTGTGTCTGAATGGGAGCAAATCCCTGCAGTAAGGTTCCAACATCTGACGGAAAGCCTGAAACCAGAAGAGTGGAGGCTGTTACACCAGCACATTAACAGTGTTTAAATGTTACACTACATATACACACTGGAATGTTCAGGTGTCCACATACATTTGGCCATATAATGAGAGACCCTAACCCTAACACTTGTATAACACTGTTCTGTTTAACTTTATGTATGAGACAGCATCTATATTCTTCGTGTATGTATTGTGTATTGTCATCAAATGTCATATGTAACATGTTGTTTAATGATGTTGTTTAATGATCTATACTATACTACAAGAACAGAATGCACAGCAGGTCAGAGCAGCAGCTCTAACACGGCAGGGTCGCAGCTGCACATAGCCGTTACACTCAAGCACTTGCTGCTTCAGCCAGCTTTTTGTTTGGGGTGTTTTGTTGCAGTTCAGGTTTCAGTTTTGGGTGAGTGAGCCATATGTTACATGAAATAAAAGTAGGAATGATTCAAATCAGCCATGATACAGTTAAAGGTGCTCTGTGGAGTTGTCCTGTAAAGAACCTAAAGTTATGTTTGCATTCAGTGTTATTAAACTCATTGTATCCTTGAGGTGTAAATGTGTTCCTCTTAAAACCTTTGCAAAGCCAATTTTTTTAAAGAATTTCGAAACCTGCATTATGTATGTCCTTCTTTTTGCCTGACTTGCACATTACTGCAACGTGCAGGCCAGTGGAATATTGTGGGACTGCGTATTGCGTTTGTCCCTCGAGTGCGTCTGACGAACTTTGTGGGGACCCACTCGTGAAAAAACTGCTTCCTAGCTGCTGGAGGTCAAATACTCCAAAAGATACCTTTAGGTGATTTAAAAGCACATCACAAAATGAATTATATGTGATATGATTGTACTGCAGTAGATTCAGTGGGCGGCCTGAAGCTAGGCTGTTGAAGGAGAAAGCTGGTTATTCTATAGGTTTTTTTATGTGATTAGTTTTTTGCCATTTTTCAGCCCTTAAATACCACCATAGTGCCATAATTATAAAGAATAATTCAAATGTAATCTTGTTTTTTCATTTCTGACATTATTTTAAAGTTTTAATTACATAAAATATGACTGCTTCCAAAAAGATTGCTGACAGTCTGAGAACTAAATAGATGAGAACTGGAATTTTTTAAATAACTGTTTTGGGGAACAACACTATAAAACTGAACGTGGACAATCTATGTCTCATCATGTTGGTCATCACAGCCACACATCTACCTATATTGGAATTATAACTACAGAGCTCCTCTCAACGCTTTAGTCAGACTGGATAATAAAAGACGAGGTGCAGCTACTGCCCCGGTTACCTGGTGTTTTGGATGGATACTCTGGGGGAGGACGATGCAGTGCTTCAGATCCCTGCTGCCTTCAGATGGCTGTAAAACGTCACTCATTAATCCTTATTCTGGCTGGCTGGCAATAACGCCATCTGAATAAAACGTAATGTCTGTGTGTGTGTGTGTGTGTGTGTGTGTGGGTAAGAGATGGTTATTTAACAGAAAGCCCAAACAGCTCAGCATTGCAAAAAGGTGAACATGCACATATTAAACAGTTGATTAGGATCACAGGCTATCCAATCTTCACCTTATTCATTTGAACAACTGAAGCCACATTTCTGGGCTTTGTCACTGAAGTGCATGTGTCAGCATGAGTCAGAGTGCACTGAGAGCCTGCTCTCCAAAGCAGATAGGAACCACTTAGTAGCTTCTAGGACCCCCTTCTTCCATAAATGCCCTGCCACGTAGTTTGTGCTTTCCCTGTTCAGGAGCCTGTTTTGGGATTCAGATACAACACACAGAGATTATAGCAAGGCCTCTTATCCTCTGCTTGTCAGCAGCTGAGTGACATGAGCTGTTAACTTTCTATTTTAAGGATCTGGCTTGGGTGTTCTCGTCAAAAGGTGCCCCTGAAAACAGAAGTGATTTTGTAGTTTTCTTTGTTCTCCAGCAGTAAATCCTCTTTTTCTCTGCATTTGTCTTTTCAAAAGGAAGGCTGAGCTCAGCTTTCATAGCAATCATAGAGGGCCTATCTCCCATTCAGCAGCTAAACAGTGCTCAGACATGTATGCAAGAGATGACAGCTCTTCTCTATTTGCAGGTAAAGAACATTGCATTAATTGTGCAGAGGCCCTGTAAAAGCTAACAGATTGCAGGCCTTTGCATACATTTTAACAGTATGCAGCGAATGCCATGATGACATCTAAATTGACACCAGCATCTCAGTTTCCGCCTCAACATACCCACCCTTCTATGGGATGCTTGAGTAGAGATGCAAATATCATTGGACAAGAAGATACAATGGCTTCGTCTTTCAGCACTGTCTGGTTATTGATAACAATTTAAAAAGGGACTGAGGGGGCTGGTGCCATGTCTGAGTTGCCAAGTCATCTCCATCTGAAAAGAAGGGAAAATGTCATTGTATGGCAGCGTTTGCTAAGAAAAGAAACACCAGTTATGGAGACACTCACATTAGGTGTCTGCGAGCCTATGAAACCTGCCCTTCTTTTTGTTAACATCAGTGGTGGAGTGGAAAAAAATGGAAGGAGGTACATCCTACACACACAGAGGTAGAAAGCAAAAAACACATCCATTTAAACACTGTTCTCTGAAATTTTCCTTAGATCAGACCCCATTTTCATATGACTTATGCCTGCCATTGTTTCAGCAATGAAATCTGTCTGTGTGCGTTCCAAAAGCATTTCACATTACTGTTAAAAAAGACTTCTCCTTTACAGCGTCACAACATGATGGTTTAGGTTTGGTTAGGTTTCCCTAACCTTGACCATGCAGTACCATGCATAGAAATGATCTGAAAGGCAGTGGTGTGGGACATGGAGGGTCTGAGGACAGAGGGTGTCAGACTGCAAAGCCCCTTGATGCAAATTTGTGAAGTAAAATACAATTTACTTGACTTCCATTGACATTTAAAAAAATCACTGCAGTCGCTAAACATAATCAGGGTTTGCACAATTTGGTTGAAACATGAGGGACAGAAGCCCACTGTCCTGTCCCAGAGTCATGTGCCTTCGACATCTAACCATTCAACCCAACCTCCTCTCCCTGTACTACCTACCTTCCAGGCCTGAAAAAACATTTAGATAATCCAAGCAGCAATTAAATGTCCTCCAAAAGCATCTGGCTACATACATGTATTTTGTAGGTGACAGGGTGGTTAGGTCACAAAAACACAAGGGCCAAAAACTGAAGGATGGCTTTCTACAGGATACTTTGCAGTCATTTACAGGGTGTTATGAGCACCGTGCATCTATAATCGTGAAGCCTGAATTACACACTGGTTAATGCATTGTGCTCCGTAGCTTCTTTTCTTTGCTCAGCATGCAGGATACAATGGAGTGAGGCTGTGAATACTGTGTGGGGGCTTAAATGCCACATCAGGAAACAGCCTGGCAACCTCATGAATCTGCATGAAAGGAGAGCAATAAAATCTTGTGATATTTAATACTTTCCCTACAAAACCTTTTCTCGGCAGGAGCTCAGGTTTATTCAGGTATTGAATTGATTAACAATGTGTTGTTAGAATACAATAAGATATGATAGATAGTGCCAGAGCCTGCTGTATTCACTGCCTGTCAGCTATATACCTGAACAAGGCCGTAAGATAGGAGCCTCTGCTGCAAACTAATAAGCACATTCTGGTACTCTCGCTGTGGGAGCTGAAATTCTATTTTTATGTTTCAGCACTCTTCCCACTTATGTCTGTTTCATTGGTTTATGCAGACAGGCTTCATCCACAAATCAAAATGACCTCTTTTCACCATGGAAATTAGTTTTATTGTCAGTTGTTCATATTCACTGTGTTCTTAGGTTAATAACTGGCATGCTGTCATGTTAATAATAGTCCATATTTAGTTTGCCTGTTGCCAGCAATTTGACTTTTGAGATCAGATTATCTACATGCATTTAGTGCCACAACAATTTTAGGTTAAAAGAACGACAAGTAAATTCAGAGAAGTCACAGAAAAACGGCACATTGCATTTATTTTCCGCTACTTGAAATATATTTGTGGGGAATGTTCATGTAGATCTCAAGTATTTTGTACTATATGTATGTAGATAAGGTAATTCACAGTATGTAACTCAATAGCTATGATTTGAATACAGTTTGTGCAGCATTTGGCATCGCTGTATTCTCCTGACAAAAGAGATTAACCGCCCGGGTCTGAAATAACAGCACACATTTGGCCTCTTTGAATAATTTTAACCTGGAGATGTCAGAGAATCGCAGCAGCCGTACAGCAACAAGCCTTCAGCCACTGAAAATCTTTGCTCCTGGCAAAACTGTCGCTCTCCAACCATGTATACTTTCACATACCATGTATTCCTTCACATATTTTCATTATGTAGTCGATACCTATTCAGTTGGCAAAACTATGACTCCAAAAGATCCTCTTTTATGGCAATGCAGCATGCCAGCATTCAGCATGAAACTATTATGTAAGAAATTATTAAAAAGCCAATCATTTAACACTAGGTCACCACACCAACCCTCATGAAATCTTATACAGCAATAATGACAAATCCTGACAAAGAATTCATATGCTGAATGTACATAGATTGCATTGTATATAGAGTAGCAGCAACGTCTTACTGTACAGCAAAGCATAGAACTAAAAATATCAGAAAGACCTCTTGTATAACGCAGTACAGCCTCTGGCATCTTTTTTTTGCTAATAATTTGAATGAATTCATTCCTAACTGAACTGTCATTGTAGTACTAATTATAGGGAAAAAGAGACAACGTTTATATTTTAGTTAAAAAGAGTTATTGGTTTCCAATTGTCTATTTCGTAGTAAATATGAGCCGATTAGGCTTCTTGGTGTGTCTGAATATCACCTGTTAGCTAGCTAAATATGGCTTTTGGTCACGATGAACTTATAACGGATAGTTTACCATAGCAGTCTTTGATTGACTTATATTTAATTCTTACTTAATTCATTTAATTTCTTTTTAATTTCTATAACACACAATTAATGTAAAAAAAATGCCTTGGCTACAGAACATTATCTGAATTAAGACTCATCTCTTTAGTTACAATCTTGTCAATACGTATTTAGAGAACTGTAAATGAATACAGTGTCTACTGAATTAAAGAGAACTTAAAAATGAACAGCAATACTGTCACTGATCACACAGAGCCTGCCATAACACATGGGCAGTTTAATGTAGCACAGCAACATATTGTTAAATACACCAAAGTACACAATCACATCTAAATTGTGTTTCTTAAAGGAACAACGTGACTCTGCAGACATAAAGGAAACTGAATGACAGCATCTTGAAACTCCATATTAGTGAGCCTCTTTAGAGAACCTTTATATAAATATTATGAATATAACCAGATGTTATTTGACCATAACACATCTTGATGGTTAACTATTATATCTGCAGCTCATGGTCAAATTCTTGAAAGGTCAGCCCTCAATTTCCATTCCTTGCATGTCTTTTGCAAAAGGGTCTTACAGTACTTTGTATTTAAACAATACAGGATTAACTGTGCTAGATTTATTTATTATGCTGTCACTGGGACCTGCTGGACTCCTAGCCTAGCAGACTGACATGCAAGAAACAAACTCAAACTCAGAAGAAAATTAAGCCATAAGACATTAAAGTTTGTTTATTTGCCAGTTAAACAAATTTGATTTTGAACACTCCCAACACAAACTACTGATTCAATATGTGGAACTGCTGCTGGCTGCAGCTGTATGCAGCACCTCAGTTTATACTGTGTTACTGTGAATCAGCTGATGAAGATAGAACGTTCATGATAATGATGATAATTAATTTGACAAAGATGATGGTGATTATAAGGCTGAGGATGCTGTTGAGAAGCACCAAACATAATTAGTACCTGCCACTGTGTTGTCCTTAACACTTCCTCCTGACTGATGTTGGGCCTTTTCTCTATTCTCTACCCATGTATCTTTATTTGTCTGGCTTTTGACATGTTTACCGACTGTAAGACTATACATATCTACAGCTACATCTACGGCTGCTATTATAAAATTTACTTTTCCCAGCGTATTAAACAAATTTTGCACAATGGCTTAGCAGCGAGCAGTTTCTCTAATTTAGACCTCATCATAAAAAATGGAGAGGTGCTGGGGTGTAAGCTGTGGGTTGCATGTAACCAATTTGTAAGGGAAACCTTTCCAGACGGGGAGTGTCCTGTCCAGGCAGTGAATGACCAGGCAGTGAGCAATGTGAAATCAAACCTGAAAACCTTGTTGACTCGCTTGCTTTCACATTCAGCGCAACCACGTGCCTCAATTACCACACACTCTGCGAGATCAGAGTTCCTCTCAGAGGGACCGAGATCTGACCAGGACCAGCTGCAAATAAAAAGACCCTTTTGGCTGGAATGGGTCCTCAAGGGATCTTTGACAAACTGTTGTTTAAAGAAGTAGTTCTTTGTTGATCCTTTGGAGTGCAATAGGTAGTTTGAGGGTATATTTTCAGTCTTTTAAATTCTAAATTGAGTACATAACCTCCTCTTTATTTGTGATTTATTTGATGTGTAGATTGTTCCAGACAGATATTCATATTTCTTGTGTACATTTTGGCTTGATCTAAAAGAAAGGCCAGGAGGTCACCAGTCATTAGGATTCATCAAGACTCCTCCACAGAAAGACGACAGCAGCAGTCCTATGTTTACATTTTCCTGACAAGGTTAAATGATGTACATGAAAATGCAGACTAGAACTTCCTACACTGGAAAAGGCAACAGTTTCTGCAGATATATTGAGAGGGCTTGCTTTAGTTGACATATAGTAATTTTCTTAGAAGCACTCCTGCTAATGTAAGACCTAGAAAAAGGCAACAGAGAGAGCATCTTAGCAAACACCCAGTTAGCCCAGTTTAGGGTTTGAACATGAAGGGAACCCCTGAGCCACAAATGTTAACCACTCTAGCACTCATCTTGAGTTAAAATGGTACAGAATGACATTAAAACTTGGTGTGATCAAAGATTTACACTTTAACTGAGTATTGATTAGTATGTCAGGTTGCTGGATAGAGTAGAGGCAGAATAAATGTCTGTAGTTTACGATCTCAAGTAGGAACACATCTTTGCCAAACTTGCAGACTAATTGAAATTGTAAATGTAATGTTTTTTTGCCCAAACTCCGGGTGGGGATTTGTGTAATGGGTAGAAAACTGTCCTCATAGCCTCTCAATCCTCTGGCTTCAGTGACAGCAAACCCTGCCCCCAGCAGTGTCCCTGCCCTCCTGACAGCTACAGGCCCTAGCCCCAGCAATGGTACCGCTCAGTGTAACTGTAGCAGGTCAGTAGCTAGTACTGATCCCACTCCTGTAATGGCCCAACCTGACTGGATTTCACATCCCATTTATTTCTACATGGATTGCTGCGGGAGACATTCTCTTCCAGTCGCAAGGTGACCTGGCTCCTGGGCCTCACACAGAGTTCCGTTTGATTGAACTTTGACATGGAAATGTTGCTAGTTTGAGCAATTTATGTTTACAGCCCTATCCACACTATTTCCTATGCCCAGCTTTTGGACTCTACATGACCAAATTCACCTGACTGCAGCTTAATAGCAGCACACCCCGCCCACAGCATCATCAAAGCCCCTCCTCTATTAAAGGAGGAAACCACACCTCCAGCTGCCATTTTGCCCCTCATAATAGCACCAGTCCTCGCCCCCATTGGGCCACATGCCCCTCCTAACAGCAATAGCCGTTCAGATAGTTATATTGTGTGACAGGAAAGATAAGAGGCAACATGAAAAAAATATAGTCATTTACAAAGTGTGTATGAAGAGTGAATGGCAAGTATGTGGAAGTTTTATATGAAAAACTGCCACTTAGGTACACCTAAATAAAAGGAATGTAGTCTAATCCATCCCATCCCTGAACACATCAGCTATCATCTGATGAGGATTTAGTCTCTGGGGGTAACAGTCATTGTTTCAAGTCTGAAGCCAGCGGATATTGGGATAATGGATATCCAAGAGTTCGTCTTCTGTGCGCTGGTCATTATTTACTATCGTCTGTTGACAGTTTGAAGACAGATACATTTAAAGAAAGCTAATAAAAAGCTCATCTCTAAGGTCCAATGCGTCCTGTCTTTTGCTCTCCACATGGACTGTTTATCTGTATGCCACCAAAGCCCTTGAAGGTTATAATGTTATATGGTTATAATGAACTGTATGATCATGTGAGATGTTTCTATTTATTTGTCCACCCCATTTATGTTAAGGGGGCAGGGGGGGTAGGCTAAATAACAGAAACATCTCTCTGTATTTTGTGTTATCAATCATCAAATAAACTAAAGCCGTGAGTTGTGGACCTGAAGGGGTCAAGGGATGGAAAATGTTAAACTCTGTTGTAGGAACATATACATTTAGTTGCTTGGGAGTTGAAGCTCAAGCGTGTGCAGTGTGCAGTGGCAGTGCTAACATAAGTAGCACTACACTAACAACAGTTTGGTATAAATCTTCTTATTTGTTGGGTAACTTCATATTCAGTGGTATTCAAGGTGGACCAGTGCGCAAAGCAAGCTTTTTAGTTATTGCACAATGTCATTCACTGAATGAAACAATATACTACTTAAAATGACATTTTGCTGTTTATTTTGTTTGCATTAAGGTCAAATGTCTCATTCTGTTGCCAATCATAACAAACAGTCACTCACGGCAACAGCTACAGTGTGTGAGGCAGAAACAATCTACTGTCACTGATCACTGTCAGCAAGAACTGATACCATTCAAGCAGAGTGCCCAAACCAAAGTTCTGTAACAGAACTCCCAAAGACTTCCTGTATGAACTTGGTTTGTAACATTATGTTACAGAACTGGAATAATAGAGGCATGTGTTCCTAATTCAAGATCTACATTTGTGAGAGTAATACTACAATATCACACAAATTACTTTGTGAGGTGTGTGGCCAACAATATGGTGCACATCCCTTTAAGAGCTGTCATAAGGTAACTTGGCTTGTGAAAGGACAAAAGGCGCCCGCCTTTTGCCCACAAGTCAGAGGTTTAATCCTCCTTCCTGATGGAAACCAGTCACACTCACTGATAACAAAAGGCCAAGTCACTGGATCTGCGGGATTCCTCTGAACTTGAAAATGTATTCCTGACAACAGTGTCTTCTCTGACAAATGTTGCAGACAGTGTCCCATATGTTCCATAGAGTACATGGATGTGACTTTTGACATTACTTAACCCGACTTTGTCAATATAGATTAGTGGTTCTCAAAGACGCTTCCCTCAGTGCTGCTTCTGGCTTCATGTCCTCTGTGTGTTTCTGTGGGTGCAAAGAGCAGCTGCTTGTCAGAGATGCTGGCTCCTCAGCAACGTGACACATACACTCTTTTCATGGTCAGGTGGCCCCGCTGGAAACAGGATCTCAGCCACATAAACCACAAGAGGTTTGAATTGGGACAAGATAGTTGCAAGGGAACAGAAATCAGACAGTGCATCCTGTATTCTGATACACTGCAAAAAGAGAATGTGCCTCATGTGAGAGAAAAAAGGACCCCTCCCTTTTGCTCCAAAGCCTCCTCTTCCTTTTTAAAACTAGTGAAGCGTTCCTATTCTCCCCCTGCTGATGCCCTGCCTGCTGAGTCTGGGTAATGTCTACTGCAGCTGATCATCTGTCACTCATTGGTACTATCAGTCTGATAGTGTTCCTGACTGTACATGGAGACTGGGCTGCTGCTCTGAGGGACATTATTGACAGGTGACAGCCACATGTTGTGTTTTAACAAAAACCCTTCAGCATTTTCCACTGAACTAAAACTCTATTATATGTTTAATTGTAGCAAATGATACACTGCAGTGTTAGTGTTGTTTGTTGTTGTTGTTCTTATTTAGATAGCTACTAAAGAAATGTATTTGTGAGCACCCCCTTCCTTTTCCACTATTTTAATTTGGGTGTCTGAATTCACAGTGTGAATTGTTTCACAGTGATGTTACCTTTCAGTAATTAGCCTAAATGTCAACATAAAACACTGTGAAATGCTGGAGTTAATATTAAATGATTAAACAAAAGAGAGATTTTAAATAAAGCTCAGGTATTTTTACGTTCACTTTCACTGTAATAATTCTGTCTTTTATTGAAGATAACATTGGTGGTATTTTATTTATTACAGAATTTTCAGTACAAACTTTCATTTATGTGGCACCATATCGTAACAAAGATATCTCAGTTCTCTTGTATAGCAGACAAATATTATGGTAATTAAAAATAAAATATTTTGGAATAATTTTAGGAATAATAAAACAATATGAAAATATGGTGAATAAATAAATTACAATATCAAGATAAGCAACATATTCTCACAGCCATTAACTGCAGCTTGTACATAATAAACACATATATACTGTATATGTGTCAAATAACAACAGATTAGAAGCCAAAAACAGTTGGGCATGAAATATCTGAACAGCAGAAATATGAAAGGATTGCTTCACCTTTAAGCAAACCACCAAACAGCAAAACAAATCATCTGCAAGATGACATAAAGCCTCTTGCGAAGAATACAAATAAGACACCACAGAAAGCACAGAAGCAGAAACAGTGACTCCTGACATTCACAAACTGTGAACAACAATTAACCATATGATGAAAACTAAGAGCGTTTCTGAAGCAAAATTCTACAGCAAGCATTACTGATGGAGGAAAACAGACAGACATCTACACACATCATCTCAAATGTTTCCACAGGCATATCCTCACCCTCAGCCAAAAAGGTAAATCAGGTTGGCTTACCTTCAACAACAGACAAATGTATGTTTTGTAAGTGGAGTGGTTGCAAGCACACTTGCTTGCCTGTAAGGTGCTAAAGCAGAAACTTGGGGAAAAAAGCGACAAAAAGCTCATTGGGAATCAGCAGACGTTCTTTCTTTTATCAAAGCATCTTTCATAAGCACATTAGGGACGAATTGCCCACCTGCATGATGTTTTCCCCTCCTACTTCGCCTTCCATTTTTCCAGCCAACTGCCCAGGACAAAGCAAAAGGTGCACCTCTAAGGTGTCCTCTCAGTGGAGAGGTTTGCCTTCTTTATTTCAAACAGGTGAGCCCTTCTCTCCCCTCACACCAAATGCAATGCAGTGGGGCCCAGCTTTATTTCCCTCCATGGGGAAAAACCTGAGCAGGGGACAACAGAAAGTGGCTTTAGAATACAGGTCTGAAAGAGGGCAGCTGTAGTCTGAATGAGAGTCTATGTGCTTTTGTGTTTTAAATGAGCATTGTCTGTCACTCAGTGCAGGGCATGGATTCTCTGGCAGCCATGGGGGGACCATCTTAAACCAAGTGTTGAACTAAGAGTTGTAGTAATATAACAGGGCAGTGGGGGGAGGGTCGAGGTTAAAGTGTTTCTCCATCATTCATACGTGGAGTGTCCACACAATACACAAGCACAGAGGTCACATAATAAAAACTGTTAATAAGCACTGTTATTTAGTATCACGATGTGATTGTCTTTGCATACAAACATCTAGCTAATGTGCCGCAAAAATAATAATAATTTTTTGTGACATGTTGTGTACATTTGTTGCCATTCATGTCTTTCCTGACTGCTGTGTAGGGCCCTCTCCAGGTGAAGGGAAGTGAGGAAGGTGCTTTTCTTTGTTACCCCGAATTCACCACCTTGTCCTGCATTGTGTCCCTGAAAACATAATGAGATTTTCAAGTGTAGCGCCACCTGGTATATCCACTTTCTTTTCTGTGCTCCATCCCCTCTCCACACCAGCTTTGGCTGATAAAGTATCAGTGAAAAGAGCGGTTTGTCCATCCCTAGTTAAAACTGCACTTGGCGAGCACTTAGGCAGAAATTTAACCTGATTCATAAAGTGGAACAGAGAAACAAAGAAGCATCCAGCACTAATTGAGATGTTACAGACTCCCACAGATGATGTAGATTCTGGTGTTGATACAAAAAGTGGAAATCCTCTCCACACAGGAAGAATTTAGTTTGGAAAACATCACATACTCTGCTTTTATTTTGAATTTCTTTATTACAATTACTATAACTTTTGATATGTAGTTATTTTGTCCCCCTACAAAAGGGACTGTCGCAGCTCTGATCCAGGACCATCACACTCAGTAGTCCTACTGTACGTATAAAGAACATCTGAAAGACTGAATGACAACGCCAAAGACATATTAGGATACAGGATTAGGCAGATGATCTAAATAACTGTAATTTACACATTCTGACAATATAGTCTCACTGTTCCTTTACAGATAAATGCAATCTACCTATTGAGTATGTTTGTGATTATCATAATAAGTTGGGACTTCCATCATTCCATGGCCATAGAAAAAATGCATTATTTTCAGATAAACTCATGGCTCTGATCATCTTTTTAAATGCATCATTATGGCTGGAGGCCTACAGCTTTCAGCTGGTGCTAGACTCAGTATATCCTACTTGGTCCCAGCTCCTCCTCTCTTTGATGTCTCTGTTCACTGATGTAAGAGTACAGTATCATCATGTTCCCATGGTATTTCTTAATGTCAGGTCTGGCTCAGAAGGTGAAAGAAAGCACTGTAGGAAGTGCACGGGCACTAGCTTTTGTGATCACGGCTCTAGAGGAATTTTCCATCAATCCATGAGCTCCTCTCAATCGTCACGTCTCCTGACCGCCGCTGAAAGATGCCTCAGACTTTTGTCACCAGCAGGTTATTGTATTTCTAATTAAGCCAGGTCAATCTCTCTAGCTTTGTGTCATTTGCAAAGTGATATGGGTGCGTCACCATGGCAAGAAAAACTGTTATTGGACCAACATGGACCCTCCTGTAACAAGAACAGAGAATCCTTTGGCAGCAATCAGAGAACACTAACATAGACATGGACATCTCCCAACAATATCCACGTTTGTTAGGCTTTTTCTGCATTTTATCATGCATATTATCAAGAGGACAGTAGAGACATGACAGGAAACGGATGCAAACCAGGGATTCTGCGTCATTGTTGGATCCTGGCCTTCAGGATTCCCAGAATTTTCAGTACCATGGCTTTTTTATTTTTTCATTATTCTAGTTTCATCTTTTGTGCATTGCCAGACATGTGCAAACAAGTGGAGGACTCATGAAAAGAAAGATGAAAACACAAGACAGCACTTTTAAAGGAAACATTTGATATAAATAAATAATCAAATCTACATTGTATTAGAGTCACACCAGGGCCGGTTTCATTTTGCTATATTAGAGTGGGATGGTAGAAATAATAGGTGGCCAACTTGGGCAGTCGGTAGCCCAGACGTTATCAGAGTGTCCTGCCATTGTGCCCTTAGGCCTCTCCAGCTTATGGCTGTGTATTGTTGGCCACACACCTCACGAAGTAATTTGTGTGATATTGTCGAATTACTCTCACAAATGTAGATCTTGAATTAGGAACACATGCCTCTAATATTCCAGTTCTGTAACACAATGTTACAAACCAAGTTTGTTTGTGTACATGGTGTTTGGATGCATTAAATAAAAATAGTATTCTATTTTATTCTAATTTATGAAGAAGAATTTGGGTGTGTTTTTGGGGTGGTTCCTGCAGCTCTGCCTGAAACACTGCTTTCATTTCATTTCATTTTACTGCATCATATGACTACTGCAAACATTACACTGGATTTGAAATAACATTTTTAATAGTCATGTTAAGACATCTGCAGGGCAGCTCAAACCTTCATTCTTCTTCTTCATTATCTTCATTCCCAAACCTATGGCACCAGTGTTAAATGGCTAATTTACTTTCTTTATTCTGGTTTTACATTTGACTGCTGTAATGCTCATGTAGTACAAATAAAATAATCCAGCAGCCTGATGAGACTAGACTGGATTTAAACACTTATTTGTACAACCATTTAGGGAATATCAGGTGTTTTGGCCTTCTTGCTTAGCCACATTCTCCAGCAAAAATGTAAAAATGCAGCAGATATCACAGATATGTAGTTAGTTTGCTCAGCTGCATTAGTGAATAAAGCAGTGGTTCTAAACTCTACGTACGGTCGCTAGTGGGGTTTATGGGGCTGTTTCAGCTGCGGGGTCTGACAGACACAGATCATTCACCTCAGCATGTTGTTTTCAAACTGAATACTGTTTAACAGACCACTAGAATTAGGTTGGACAAAAATTACCCACTTATATTGCAGACAATGATAAAATGTTTTACATTTTGCCTGAACTTAATATGTAAGAACAGTCTTTGGTATTCTGAATGTATTATATAATATATTACAGTAAGAATTAATTTCATGTAGAAAGCCTGAATAGATTCAGTATTATGGTCTATATTGTCAGCAAAGTACAATCAGAAACATGAGAAAAACACAGCTATTGTAATTAATATATGTATTAATGTCATAAATTGTACAAGGAAAATATATATTCTCTCTCACAGGGTTTGTTCTGGTGATAACAGGAGAGGTTGGAGAGCCTTGCCAACTGTAAATGAGGAGATTCTTTTTGTTGATAAAGTTTAGTTTTGATTGTGTGGTTGGTTAGTGTTTTGTGTTGTCAGGAATGTGACTAACTTTACTGTTGTGATGATTTAGCTGTTGATTAATTAAATGGGATTTACGACTTCCGTCTTGTGTTTACTTGGTACTGCGTTACACTTGATTGTCATGGACTCATCTGCTTAGGGGTCAAATCTTAAGGTAGTATTAATAACTTAGTTAAAGCTTAATGTTACTCTGGGGTCTGGGACCTCAAGTTGTTGTCATTTTACATGTGACAGCTACACAGGCTTAGTATTGGACAAATATGAATGCCCTCTCCCCCCCAAAAAAGAAATGAACGAATGACTTTTTACTGAACGAGAGTAAAGGAACTACGTCACTGAGATGAACTGGTTAAGCCATGACTATTGCTGTCTAACTGAACTAACTACAGGTCTGCTTCAGAGCTGTGTGTGTTTCTGAACATGACCAGAAGGCTGCCCACCCAATCAGAAAGTAGAAATGGTTCTAGTGTTTTCTGTGCTATTTTGCTATTGGCCGAACAAATAAAAATACCCATAGCACCGTTACCTTATTTTACAGAATTCATTTGACTTAAATATATACATCCTGCTAGGGTTTTACCACAAACATCATAAAACATTTCTAACAAATCACTAAATGATTTTTGAAAACCTACCCGGTTATTGTTTCAAATGTATGTGAGCATATTATTCCACATTACTGCCAGGCTGCACCTCCAAATTTGACATTGGAAGGTTCATAACATATATTCTGCACAGACCCTGCTGATGTCACTCCCTGTGTGCCTCAGCACTTTGTGAATTCAGTCATCTCAGTTGCCAAACACAGTGACAGTGCTTATGTTTGTTCTGCTGGCTGGGTGTGTCCTGCAGCCTAACTGAGGCCGAAGAGTGGCCCAATGTTTGGGGACTTCTCTCTTTCCTCCGATCTGATTTCAGGCCACAATAAAAAGAGTCTCAACACTTTTGTCACTGGAATGAAAGACTGTAATCTCTCTGTGGGTCATTGTGGACAGAGGCCACTACCACTGTACATCCAACCTATTTACCTGACTCAGAAGCAGCCTTCCACAGTCCAAACAACTGGAAGTAGCCATCTGTAAAACAAATATAGCAGCAGGTGGGCACTGGCTTTACAGCTTTTCTTCTCACAGTGTTCTGCCTGGTGTCACATTGACACCAATTGATCTCTATTGATTACATTTGTTTCATTTGGGATTTGAAAAAACACTTCATTAGAATAAATTTGAGCTTGGCATGCATGTAAAAAAGAGAGAACACAACTTAGGAAATACTGTTTTAAGAGATGACTTTGTGATGTAATGCACTAACAACAGCATTAAAGGGGTAATTCTGGTTTCTTACATCTTGGGTCTTGTTTCTGTAGTAGTGGCTATCATTTATTACTGGTCACTAGTTAACAGCTGAGATCAGGGAACACGGTGACAACACTAAAGATAGGTCCAACGGGTCAAGAAACACGAGCAGTCAGACCATCAGACAGGTTGGAAACAAGCCAGCAGGAAAGCAAAGGGGAGCAGTTGTATCACCCAAACTGGGTACAGACCCTCTTCTTGCTTTAATTTTGACCTATTCAACTTACTGTAGTTGTGCGTACACCGTTTTCTGTTTAATAACCTCACTTTCAGTTCGACATCCAAATACCATAGTTTAGATGATCATGTTTCTTGACCAGTTGGAGTGATGTCACTTTATTTCCAGATCTCAGCTCTTCAATAAGACCCAAGTTTGACCAAATAACCCAAATTCATGGTCCACTTACCAGCTTTCTCCAGAGTTTTCAGTCGTATCTCTGAGTGATCTCTGCTTTCTCTCAGCTCTGAACAAAATAGCACAAGGATAAATTAATTCGTCAATTCCCTGTTTCGTAAGGTCAACAATAACCAAAGTTCAAATAAAATGGCATTATGCTTAAATGATTTAGCTCAGCTTTGACACATCATACAAAGTATGGGTCTATTGATATGTGAGTGGAAAAGAGTTTTCACATATGTTTTACAAATAAAGAAAAATACATTAAATTCGCCTAAATTGTAACACATAAGAATCTTATTTGGATTTGATTATTTGAGCAGCAAGGAATAATTATAATATAAATAATAAAATACAGCATGAAAATAAGAATATATCAAATGGGATCATGTCTACACGTTCCAACAATCAGAGACATGGACATCTTTACCATAATAGCATTAGCATTAAGGTCAGAACATATTTCCCACACTGTATGACATTATATCATTATTACTATTATCTATATCAAATCTTTTAGTGAAACAGTTGAACCACGACACCATGTATTTCTGGCTGCAACATAACAATAGAAACATTTGCAATGTCTTTTGCATCATTGAAGACAAATCTTCTTAAAATTTGGTATTTTTGGATCTCCACAAGGATTTGGACAGTGCTTGAGCAAACAAGCACATGCACAAGTATATGTGTAAATGATTTGGAGGACATTGATGTGATGCATAATTTCATTAGGGAAAACTGTAAGATGTCAATCAAAGTAGTTTTTGTTTTATTGGTCAAAACAAACTGTACATAATTGGTGACATTAAACATGATAACATCAAATCAACATCCAAAGATGTGTCTTTGTTAGAGCATCACTTGAACTTTTGTGAATGTGTCATTACATAATAATAGAGCTATGGGGGTATGCAAAGCACACATGTATTGCCATGGGTGAAATACAGCACACACTTGTGTGACTGCTGCAGACCTGCGGGTGGCTTGATGTACAGTGCAGAGCCTGGGCCTTCCTTATCCTCCATCCAAATCAAGTTTTGCGGTCATGTGAGCTGCAATCTGTGCCTCTTGCTAAGTGTGATTAGTGCCATTGATAGGCCAATTAGTGGCCAGCGAGCACTTTGCCAAGTATCAGCCGGATTACCTGCCAATCTCACCACTTCACCCCACAAAACCTCATTGCTATACAGCTTTCTCTTTCCATACATTTTCTTTTATCCTTTTCTACTGCACGCACCACACAGGGCTGAGGAACTGTGACACGCAGCCTTCCTTCAGAAACTGGACAAGGCCTCCATGTAGTCCATGTTCATATTGCTTGTACTCTCTGCATGAAGACAATATGGATCGCAATAAATGTATGTCCCTAAGAACCATGGGAGAAAACTGTGATGTCAGTTCTGTGATGGTAAAAATAGTTTTTGATCTGAACCTAGCTGTTAGACACAGTATACATATACAGTATATACTGTATGGGTGTAATGTTACGGTGACCACATATTTTTGGCCATACAGTGTAGGCTGCTTTGTGACCATTTGATGCACTGTTTAGAAGACATATTGTCCTATGAGTAACAATGTGGTGCTGGGTCCACAGGGTGAAGGTTGTTTGAGGGGTAGTGAGTGAATCACATTCTGCATGCAGGGCACCTAAAAGTCACCCCGGCCCAGCTCCCTAACTGTGGTGCTACTCTCCCTTTTCTCTGTCTCCCCTTAATCTGTGGCTCTTTATAGCCAAAGCCCTTATCCCTGTATAATCCATGGAATAAAGTTGTTTAGCTCACAGCCTTCATCCATCCCTCTTTTTAATCAAGCTAATGGAGGTAACATATATTGTATTGATCCCTCTCGCCGTGGTTTTCACAATGAATCGACGACCATTCCAAGCAGAGCAGCCCTCCTACATTTCTTATTTTGTCTGTCTTGTGATTTTGAATGAACACAAAGAGAGAAAAAAGCAAACATCTATCACGCTTGCATTTCTGCTGCTCAACTTCACAAATCTCACACCCTGCTTGACTGATGGGTAACCTCTGAGTGGCTGAGCTCTTGACCTGTGAAGAGAAGGCTCATATCTTCCCCCTGCTAATCTGGAGAGCCGGCTGCTAGCCGGAGCGAGGCCGGCGGGCCAATTCTAAACTCCTGTAACAAATCAGATGGCACCCAGCCAAGTGTCATAAGAAACAGACAGGTAATGACAATTCACTTACCCCCTATGTAAGAATCAATTCTCCCACAATGCACCTGTCACAGAGCCCTCAGTAAACTGAAGCCATTTCTTCCTACTGTCTGACACAGTAATTACATGTTAATTTTTTTTTGCAAGCTGCATTTGGGGAAATTGTGATGAATCGTTCAGCCAAACTTTTTTCCTTACACGAAATTCATCCATGTTCAAATGACTGTGCACTGTATTCTATTAAATGGATAGAAATCAAACCTCTGCTCTGTGTTTCACTGCTAGCAGCAGAGTCAGTCAGTCAGAATCAGCTCAGACAAGCACTGGACATGTTTTTATGTCAGAAAATACCTGAGACTATTCTGGCCGGCAGCCTTAGATTTTACAGATTTCAGATTACAGCCACACCGGTTGGTGCTTTATATTAGGCAAAGGTTGGCTTGTACTATTTTAATGAAGTAAAAACAATGTTTGTAACCCATTAATACACAAGTCCATCCCAATAAAATTTACCATTAATGTCCCTGCTGGAACATATGCAGTATATAGAGTTTTGACTTCTATGTCGCTCAAAAAAGGTAACCAATATGTACATGTAAATATTAAGTCTCTGGAGGATAAACACTTACTTGAGAGCATTATTTATCTTTTACTGTGTTTGGCCGGTTTCACCACATCATTTACACTCCTCTGTGCTTGCTGTATCTCAACACAGTTCACTACTGAGTCTTGTAACACGAGCCGTGAGTTAGGAGGAAATTTAGGGGCACAAGTTGCTTTAACAAAAGCACCTAGGGGGAAACTACAATGGTGAAAAGATGGCATATTTTGTAGAAATAAGAATGAAAAGCCAAGGTTTGACATAACATATTTATTATTTGGCACAAAAACAGTTACAGGACCTTATGATAAAGAGTGAGAGTTAATATTGTGCTTTACACAAAAATAAAGTTTCAATAAAATGAGTAGAAACCACTTTAGACACAGTGACCTGCAACTTCTAGGGCCGAAATAGGTCTGGGGCCCGACGGAGGTACCCCACTTTACCCAGTTGGTAATTATGGCATGTTCCTTCATTACCATGAACACACACACTGTAGTTTATTTTGACTCAAACCCACACACACCATCCTGCAGCTACTGTAAATACTCACTAGAGGATCTAATGTAGTATAAACCACTGCTGAAAATTGTCCCCAATACATGCACTGTTTCGTCCTGTTTGAATAACGGCTGGATCTTTTCACGGGATTTGTTGATCTAAAATTAGAATAATACCTGTGTGCCAAATCAATCAGTGTGCCTTTTCCCTTCAAATTGAATAGCACCTGATTCAGCTGAATACTACTGATACGTGGAGAATTGAATAATTCAAATAGAATAATTCCAACCTGAAGTGACATCATGTTGTCAAACCTCGAAATCAAGAGGTAAATTAAACAAATTAAAACACAAATTATTGGAAATGTTGGACAACAATGCTTCATTTTGAGCATTTATTTGAGAGGGTTTTGTCCGTTTCAAGAAGAAATGTCATTTTTTTATATCACCTGCCCATTTTGGTAGGTCTGTTTTGCTTTGCAGGCATCCAGCAGCATACTTTGCTTTAAGGTAATGTTGGAAATGATATATCTAAGTCACTCTATCCGAGTTACTTTCCTTAAAGACTTATAATGATTCTTGGCCTCTATTATCATTTAAGAGAGATCAAAGAGCAAAATTAGTCCCATTTTTTCCCCTTAAAGTGACATAAGTGTTGACCTGGGAGAATCCCCGCCAGGCCTGCCAGAAATCATCAGGGAGTAATGTTCAATTATGCACACCATTTGTTGTATTCCACTGGGCCAAATTAGAGTGCGAGACAGAGAGTATCCCCATCACTTTGGTATCACTGTCCTAAAAGGCATTGACCTCTCACTCAGATTAGTGCAAAGAAACACATTCAGCATCATTACTCATCTCAGCATGAAATATTTCATTCTGTATTAGCTTTTCCAACTTCCAATAGCCCTGTAACATGAATACACAGATCTCTAAAACTCAAGCGAAAACCTTTCTGAATTAACATTATTGACGGCGGTGCAATTAAGTGGTTGTGTAATGGTTAATGGAAGGTTAATGTTAAAGTCTCAAGATAAGGTGTGGGGCTTAAAACAGATGTATTGATTCTATAGCTCAGCGGGTGAGTTCAGACATGATTAGATAAATGCTTTATTACATATTTTCACCAATATATTCCCTTTTGGCTACTAATAGCAATTTGTGTGCATTTGCCAGCAGGTCAGTGAGTAGTTTCACTGCAGTCTTATGGCAGAGGATATAACTTATGACCATTTATTTATATAATCATTAATTATACATGTAAATACTTTAAAAGCTATAAATCATTTTAGAAACCATTAACTCTTAAAAGAAAATTAAAATATTCATTATAATATTAAAGGCAAATAATTTCTCACACAAATTTGATAAGTCCAAGTAAAAATTTTAGACAGACTTGATTATTAGATTACTTCTCTGTCTCTAACACATTTAATGTACAATCTCTGTTGCTTTGTCTAATCTTTTTTATCAAATTCTGTCAAGGTCTTTCTTGAATCCAACATGTGCACCATGTGATTAAAATTCACACAATAATGTATGTAGAGCTCATAATCACACGATTGAGTCCAGTGATGTCTTCTCCTAATTCATGCAGACGTCTGTGATCCGGGTCCACATCTTCCAGGAGACGCAGCCAGTGTTCTTACAACAGGTCTACAATTACCTGCATCATCCCGTTAGCACTTGTTGTCTCTTCTCCTTCTTTTTGGTGTGTGTGTGTGTGTGTGTAGTTTTTCCTCACACTGTAGATTGTAAAGGCATTGCAGAAGAACATCTGGGCTGCTGAAATAAAACTGACTTGATGTGAATTAGCAGGCGAACCTGATAAAGCTAAGATGAAATGATAAGTTTCTTTTGATTGTTGTTGAGAAAGCTCTTTCTTTATTTTTGATTGCATGAGATAGGAACCCTAAAGGCCAGTGTCAGAGACACCCACACTCACTCATTGTCCCAACAGGTCTCATCTCCGTAAGACATCGTACTGAGAGCTCTCTCATAAGAAACAATACGTGGCACACACTGGGTTGACTAAAGTAAGCAAAAAACACTATGGCAAAGCTTCTCCTTTAAAAATCCCTTTCTTTCGTGTTGCGTCTGAAAGAATCATTGTCCACATTACAGACAGCAAAAAGGTGAAAAGGCATTCGAGAACCTTTCAGAATTACCTTGGTTGTCCAGGAGAGTTTTGCCGTTCCCTTTTTGAGAAGTGAAGTGAGCCTCTGAGGCACAAAATTGATTCAGAGTGAGAGCATCATATTGAGTTGAAATATAATAGGTGTCTGAATGCTGCTTTGGGGTGAGAATTGATTGAGAGAGAATGAGATAACATTTTCCCAATTCAGAAAAGTCTGATTGAAGAAAGAAGTCCTTCAAGAAATCTTACATGATTATTGTGGCCCAAGGAATTCAAACTCTACACATCTTGCAGGTTGTACATTTGTGCTGCAAAAACTGTGTGTGTGTGTGTGTGTGTGGAGGGGGGGGGGGGGTAAGATTCATTGATGATATCAAAAGAGCACCCACCATTGAGAGCATCTATTCTGAACCCAGACCTAAGGTGGACAAAAAGCAGTGGCATCAATTCAGCAAGATTAAAAGAAAACCTACTGGACTATTGAGTGCATCAATTCTGGAGTACAAACGAAGGAGGTAAGTGTCGAGATGAGGAGAGGGCTGGCTCCAGTCTCTACATAACCTCTGAAAGCAGTGGTTTAAACCTCTCAGAGCAGCCGCAAATATTACAGATAGGCTTGTCTGCATGCTAATTCCAGGGAGATACAATTTCAAGCACTAAAACCCTCAATGTCACATGCAAATCACGTCTCTATTTAATTCCACACACACAAACTGTCAAATACTGCAGTAATCAGCCAGTAGGAAGAGTGACACCAGTACTGATTAAAAAGAGTAGGGGGGAAGGTGCTGTGAGATAAAAAAAAAAAATACAGTCACAATCCTATACCCAGCATTTCACAAATCCTTTTCCTGTCCCTTCAAAATATGGTGTTTGATTAAAAAAGATTGGTTGAGATGTATGTAGCAGGCGTAAATGATATTCTTCAGCTCCAGGATGCAAGCAGAGTGTAATTGTGGTCTCTTCCTGTGCTCTGAACGACATGTTTTAATATAGTCCTCACCAGCAAGTATAGGGAGGAGATAAATTGAGCTTGGCATCGTGAAGCCATTGATTTTACTGCTGTGTTTTCCCAACAAATTAATTAACTTAATTTTTCTCCAGAAGGCAGAGAAAATTGGAAAGGTAGGGTAGTATCTCAAGAGCATGATTACCTTCCCTGCTTGGAAACTGGCCCTCTGTGTCCTGGACTGGAGAGCAAAGACAGATTATTACACATCAGTTTCTTATCTCCAGAGTTGGTAATGCAATAATTCAGACTGTCCTCTCCCAAAATAAAGTCATATATATATATATATGATATATATATCATCTGTGCAAGCAGCTTCTGACATGACCCATAGTAGTAGTAAAAATAGCGGCATAGTCCTTTTAGGGAGGAGGTTGGGGAGGGTGGGTGGATGGATGGATGGATCAACAACGCAGGACTTTCAAGAAACAGATGTTTGTGTCCCGCGTGAAAATAAATTATGTCACGTGACACACGTCGTAAATCATGTATGTAACTTAACTGACATACCTGACATAACTATAACTAGCATACTTATTTGAACCCAAACCATGATCTTTTCCTAAACCTAACTCAGTAGTTTGTTTGTTTGCATGTTGTTCCTAAGTATCTAGTCATTTTGGTGAATAATCATTCACACAGAGAACACAAATAATTGGTTGAATTTTCATGCTTCAGACTCAGATGATGTAGATGCAGAAGTGCAGCCAGGCCGGTGACAAATTGTAAGAAACAGTAAGCAAAGTCTATTTCTTTCTTTATTAGTTTTTTTTTGTTGCTGCACACAAGAAAAATGAGGAAGGAATTATTTTTATGGCTGTCGGCACCCCAGAGGAACGTGGTGCCCTTGGCGATCGCCTAGTTTGCCTTTGCACAATTAAAGGTTCTGCTCTGCTTAGAAATCAATCTTAGAGGATAAGAAACACTGCTATATTATCCAGAACAATTTACAAATATTCAAAAACTTTGGCTTGATTGCCATGAATATTTGCATGAATATGCACTGTCCCCAGGGAGAAGAATAACTTTGGTAATTGCAAAACAAGGTCTCAGTATTTTCCAGATAGTAAATATATCAGGCAGAAATTTTGAGAACTTTGCAAAAAAAAAAATGTAAAAGATGTATTTGTTAGAGCTGTTTCAGTGTGCAGCTCTAACAAACACATACATGCTACTGTAGGTTTGATACAATAAAATACAGCAAAGAAGCAAAGTAGCAAAGAAACAGAAGACATTTGAGGTGTAACCATTTTTTCAGCTGATGAATGATGCTAATGGAAAAATAACTAAGGTTTGTATAAATGGAATAATAGAATGAATTAAGTAGTACATTTTCAGTATGTCAGAGACTGGGAAAGGAAGAATAGGAGCGAGACAAAGAGAGGGAGAAAGAACATTAGAGATAAGAACATGGGGGAAAAAATCCACCTATTTTGTGAGGACAAGAGACGAATCCAGAAGTCGCTACAATCACGCCAAGTTCTCTGCTAACTACAAATCACAAGCACTCATTCATCCATTGCTTTGGTTACTGTCCTCTGGACAATATGGTCAATCCCTTACTGTTATGTGCCGTCCCATAAATTTAGCCCCATTGTGGGGAGAGAAGCAGAACCAATCAAACCCCAGTAACTAGCAATCAGCCTGGGACACTTCAGCCAGGGCATCCCATGTGCCCCTACAAGTCACAAAAAAAGCCACACGCCTGGTTAAATCAGGATCTTGAAGACACTCAATAGCAGCCGCCGGCCTCTGGAGTTGGACCGTGCAGCATGACAAAATGGTAGTGTGATGCAGCTATCACAGACACCTTCCAGCGGATACATTTAACTTCTGTCACTTGCACCTCAATGCACAATCAATTCAAGCCTTTTCCTTACTGCTGACACCTCAGTGCCATGAAGTGCTCTTCGGGCAAAACCAAAGGAGCACAACATGAAGTATTTTTTGTACATATATAAAAGGATAGCAATGTTCATTTTAACTGCCTTTTTTGACTGTTACACTTTAACTGAGATAGAAAAGGGATGTAAATGGCCTTTTTTAATGTTGGCTTTCACAACTTTTTTGAAAGCTATTGATTTTATGTCCTGGACTGTGGACTGTGATTTGAAACTAATTGCCAAAAATAGACATTTAAAGGTAGACGTTTAAAGGAAGTCAACAAGAGTGGTGCACTTACAGAACATATGATCAGCTTAACCATGGGTTGCTGAGATGTAATTGCACCTAATGAATAGCTGTGAAGTGCTATTCCAATGCTTCTATCCCAGCAACGCTGCTGATCAGGCCCTAAGGAATTTAGTTTTTTTCTTCCCAAGGCTCAGAAAAATAGTTAACCTATTGTCACAGCCATTAGCTATGTTTCCTTCCAAAGCGCTGTGCTTGTGGGAACTTCCAAAATATCGGTAATCAGTTTCACAATAAAAAGTGTATGTAAAAGTCATAACTTGTCCATATTTTTTTGCAATAGCAACTTAATTTCTGTTACACACACGATGAAGCTCTGACTGACTTAATTTTCCTGGAGCTGGAAAGTCTTCAGAAAGCAGAAAGGCAAGAAAGACAGAGAGGGAAAGTGACAGCCCTCATTCAAACATTTTCAAACGGTGAGTTATTGGAGTAGAGTAGCAGAAAATTATCATATGATCCAGGGTTTCACTTACGGGAGAAACAGTGCAGAAAGGGAATGTAAAGAAAAATGTAGCCCCTTGTTTCAGTGACATTGTAGAAGTGTCTGGCAGTGCACTCTCAATCATTTACAAGTGAGCGCTCCACTGTAACTGCTGTGGCTTAGACTTGTGTGTGTTGGGTTATAAGTTTGTTGGGTGCTGCTTGAAGCAGGGGTAAAGTTTCCACCTGGGGAGGGGGACATCAGTTCATCCTGTAGCCTGTTGATACACCACTAAGTTAAGGGTATAATGGAAGTATGGGATGAGTGAAGTCCATGTTTGCAGCATCAGGTCTCCTCCTGGTTTGCTCCTCCCATGCTTGTACCATCTTGATGCAACATCAACAGGCTCAAGGGGCATATATCTGTAGGCCTATTGATAATGGCACAATGTGATTATATGGCTGTAGTCTTATGCAGTGTCCAGAAGAACACGGAAGAAGAATAAATTCATGTATTTGAGTGCAATAGTGTGCTTTGCAGAAGACTGCAGGGGCGTGAATACAGACAGTGCAGCTAGTGGGGATGGGGGGGCCCAAAGAAAGACTGGGCCCTCTAACAATGTGTTGGTAGAGAATGGGCCCTTGCAAGTATATGAATAAATAAATATATATATATAATAATATAAAAGATAATATATATAATATAAGCCCTCGAAAAAGCTAACCCATCTACGTCATGAAATGTCACAAAATTAAATGTCCATTTTCATTCCAATACAATAGCCTATTTAACTCATTCAACTCATTCCCAGAACGTGCTGAATAAAATCTCAAATCCAAATAATAAAATAAAATAATAGAATTTAAAAAAAGAATAATAAAAATTAAATAATAAAATATAGTGCAGGATACAAATCTTAAATTTCAATGTATAGATTATTTACAACAAACATGAATATTTAAATTGTGGCATATACATATAAATGTATATGTGTGTATATATATATATATATATGTGTGTGTGTGTGTGTGTGTGTGTTCTTCTTAAATAGGAAGTAGCGTGTACTACGGCCCATCATAACAGCGTGCACTGGGGCTCGTTGTAACTAGCTTACACCACTGGAACACTGTAGATACAAAATCTCAGTGATCATACTTAAAAAACATAAATTTGCCAGTGATAAGGTATATATACTTATAGCTGCACCTCTTAAATCCTTTAAGGCATTTTTCATGCTGATTTATATTATACATCTGAATCATTACTGTCAGCACTCTGTCTCTGGTGGCTCTATCACAAGCATGACAAAATACTTTATATTTTCTACCAAAAATATGCACAGCGGTCAATTTCTCCTCTGTGCTTCAGTGATTACAAGCCTACTTTCAAGACTAGACTCTGTGGAATAAGCCAAAATTAGCTGAAGTGCTTTTAATTTTGCAATTACCATACTCCCCTATGAATGAGATGACATAATTGCAGTCTCCTCATGACATTCATCACTTAGCAGCAAGATTGAAGATGTCATGTTTGTCACATAATTATCTATTCCAGCATTACTGTCTGGGATAATTAATAATTACCCCTCATGTCTTACTGTATACACTGGAATCTGCCGAAGATTTGTAAAGCACCACGCACTTACCTGCTCACGCTGTCCTGTTTTTGAGGGGAATTACTCGGTCTTGCACTTCTCTGCTTTTCACAGGCCTGCCTCTGTGATGCCGTCAATTTTCTCCAAATTGCAGTAATGGCTGGTGAGATTTGGTCACATCGTGCACACACAGTCTTTTGGCTTAAGGTGACATGGGGCAAATACATCCACAGCATGTTTCCTCACCTTGTGGCTTACTGCTTTACCTTCATCTTCAGAGGGAGTTGCTCCAAATTCTTACATTTTATCGCAGTAGAAAATAAATTATTAGCAAGACACACACCACATATTTCAGATCCATCCCCATTTTTTATTCTAATTTCAAAAATATAAATATTATTACAGATTAGTTCAACAACTTCATGATGGCCACAGCATTTGTTTTATTTCCTGAGGCCTCTTCATCCTATTGAAGAAGAGACACAAAGCAGATCCAGCCATTGATAAAGAGAAGAACTTAAAGACGTCCTGGCAGGCTCATAGAGGATGTGAATGACAATGACAATGATGCAAATTAACAAGCAGTTGAACTGGAAAAAGGTTTTCAGACCTGAAAGGGGGCATCAAAAATTTGGTCAGAGGAGAAACAGCATCAGTCCCTCCAGGATCTTGTGAAGTTTTGAGATGATTATTTGTAGCCACAATATAGTGCATTTTGCTTTTAAAAAGTTTATTTTTGTAGCCAGTAGTCTGTGTAGATGATGACAACAATGAAATCCTTTCACAAATCATACAGGACTTTACTGAAGACTAGCCTCTCAAACAGCATTTAGACCAACGTGAGAACCTTCCACTGAAACCCAGACTTCTGAATTCCCTTTTTGGGATCAGTTTTTCATTTCTTAGAATGTTGTCAACTTCCCATTCTGTGGCTTATTTTCAGATGTTTTTCTACCCTGCACTTGATGTTAAAAAGTACATAATAGATATAGTGGTATAATACTGAGAGAGTCCTGGGGATTGCTTTTGTTAGTAATGCAACTATTAATTAGCATTCCCCATATTACTGACTGTTTGGAGAAAGGGCCTGCCAAACTTATTATGTTTCCTACCAGCATTAGTATTATAATAATTCCCTGATGAGGCAATATTGTAGCTTTTAATAGTTAGTGTTTACACCACATTTGTTGCCAAAGGACAAAAAGTAAAAACTGCTGATAATGATTGGTTCTGGCAACAGCAAATGCTTTTATGTAAATGCCTGTCCCTAAAATGTGACCTGGAAACAAAGGCAACTTAGTGGTGAGTGTGCAGCTAAATGCATTAGTGGATCAATTAAACACTAGTCTTCCTCTGCTTGGGTTGCTATAGCAACTGACCTGCAAATGCAGTGAAAAATGATGGAAATAACAGGGAGTGCACATAGAAATCCCTCATGTTACATGCTTTCAATTGGTTTTTCATCATGAGAACAAATATTCCTGCTAAAGGCATTATTTATATAATGGCGTCTGCTATAACCACACTCATACAACTACTTGAATATCACACAAAGACGCAGCATTATTATGACCATGACTATGTTTTATATCAGGCATGTATACATGTGCATCACATTGTTGTGAGAGTTTAAAGGTATGACTTGTCTTTAGGTCTAGGTAGGGGATTTAACTTGAGCCTTAAGGCAAACATGGCTTAATGCTTTGGTTGACACTCAAGAAAAGGACAAAATGCAGGCCTTACCTGCTGCTAGCTTACCACCGTGTCTTCACTTGTGGCTGGAGCAGCCCTCTCAAGTCTACTCATTTTGGCAAATGTGGACTGAGCTTGTTGGTTTCAGTTCATTTAGGTTAACAAACAGTATTACTGTATAGTTTTTATCTGCATCAGAAACTAAAGCTAAATACTTCAGGGATGAGGGTTATCATGTTCATCATGGTCATAAAAGTCACTCTGTGCATGCATTTTTAGCATGCCACTCACAGGTGTTCATATCTCCACTCTAGCACTCTCTCCCCCCTGGCGTCTGCCCTTAGGCCAGCTCATATTACGTAAGACTGGCCCTCCTGAAAACGGCAACCAATTGAAAACAAGAAATGACACCCTGGCTTTGACATTATACAGATAATTAAAAGCTATTGTCTCAATGATTGAAACTTAACAGTATTTTCCATTGATAAAATTATGAGACCTACTAAAGACCCTGTCTCACAATCATGCTCATGATACTCAAAGCTAAAATATTTGTTCTTAAATATCTTTAGTAGGGGAGCCCATGAAAAAAAGCTTCAGCCCACTGTTAATTACAATGGTCCAATATATGTCAGTGTGTGATTATGTAACAGTCAACCTTCCAAGGAATGTAAATATATTCCAAGCCTAGAAGAGAAATGTATTCTGTTCATTGACAAACTTTATTTTATGTTTTTAAAATGATGTTATATACAACTACGGGATGGTTTGAGTTGAGGAAAACAGTGATTATGCAGATAAATAAAGTTAAGGTATTTTAAAGATCATGAAAAGATCCAAAGAATTAATTACAGATGTGTGACACGACCCAAACTTTAGCCTCCCACACCAAAGCCAGATGTGCTACACGTCCATCCACCACCCCGGCCTCCACATCCTCTCCTCTTTTTTGCTACACAAAGGGCACACTATTTCTTCTTATTATAGAGTTTAAAATCTTCATTTGATATACTAGTGACTAGTATTCTTTTGGTGTTTATGGTGGCATTACATTTGGTCCAAAACACATCATGGCTTATTTTGGACCCTAAGCCTCAAGTGTAAAACCTGAGACAGGCTTATTTTGTTTCAGGACTCAGTGTCTGACTTTGCAAAGTAATCAGCTTGCGCTACTTACTGAAAGAGCCCCCAGATACCAGGAGCAGGACATGAAGTGGACATTGATTATATCAGTATGGGACTGATGGTATCAAAACAATTCATTACATTACGTATGATAATGTTACAATGTTACTGCTGACAGATTTTTTCTTTCAAGACAAATTCATGATGAAGGTGACTGAATGTATGCAAAGCAGTCTTCATGTATGGTGTGTGTGTGTGTGTTTGCTGCTCCATGGCTGTGTTGTATAGTCAGAGGCAGAGACATAATAATGAGCAGAATCTTGAACCAATCTTCATGTGTGCACAGTGGCAAGACAATGGATGTCATCTGGCAGCAAAGAGAATTTGTATTGAATACGGAGAGATGTAAGGCAATTAGGTCAGGGGAAAATGCAATTGTTGGTCACATGAGCCAGTGATGCATATGCCTTCAGCACATTTGTAACTCTTCAGCTGTGAATAACTCATGTCAAGGTTGAATGCTGAGAGATTAATCATCATAAATTTGAGAAGCGAACGAGGGAGTGCAGGGATCTCTGGGAGCTCCATTTAAACCCGAGACAGAAAACAAAGCTAAAGCATTATTCTTGCTCATCTGGAAGCTGTATTGCAGTGTAGTGACTTTAACATGGGCTAGAAACATGCATGAGACTGGGTCCTCTTTACTTTTCATATTTGTTTTACGTGCAAATCCCTTAAACCATTTCATTTTACATTAGATAAATTAAATAAAAGACACAACAGTTCACTTACTGTTAAGAAACCATTTGCATTTGATAATAGCTTATTTATATACAGTATTCAGCATTTACATAACTCACCTATTAGTTGGACACCAACTAATAACTGGCTGAAGAATTATAACCACACTTCCACTGTGTTCCAATTGCACAAAGTAGGAGTATCGTTCATTTTGTGAGTTTAACCAGAGAAATGGATGTTTCAAAGGGCTACGTTTAGCCCCACAGTCCAAATGGGTTCATTTAGCCCTGTTAAAACATTTTCAAAATTGCAGTTGGAGGTAGAGTTCTGAAGTCACAGTTTGACCAATGTCTGTCAAAAAGTGTGTTAATTCCTAGTATACTGACAGAACGCATGTGTATACCTTACTGGAACACTCAACTGTGAGATGGTTTAAAAAATCCATCATCCATGCCAAATAAAAATTCATACCTCTGCTAGTCTTAATGTGCCAAAGATTATATAGAAGATCGGTGGAGCACTTAAGAAGTAGGTCCTTTCTTAATGTGACATGCTGTATCTCTTTATGAGTAGGCAGTTCTTTCTACATATTGATCTGGTGTTAAATAATCATTATAGGCCCCAGACTTAGTGATTAGTGGTGCTGTAAGTGAACCATTTTTTCTCTGGGTGACAAAAGGTGCTTAGAATCCTCATTACTGTACCTCCCCTGTATTTCTGTTGGATACATTAAGATTTATTCTATGGAAAAGGGGAGGGACCTCACAGTCAAATTCATTATGGCAATGTTATTTAGCACTTGTGTTCAGTGCAGTAACAATAAAATCTATTGTTTAAGCAAATGCAAAACAGCTAATGAATCTCGTGTGTGTGTTGAATGGCTGAATCTGAACACTGTCATGGTCGGTTATTTGGTTTGCCTACTTAAAATGCGCCAAAGGACCAAAGTATGCTAATTGTAATGATAAGTTCCCTGCAATTTTGTCTCTAAGGATGAGATAATTTTCTCAAACACAGCGCCCTTCAGATAATTCTGTGGATGGAGTGTCTCATCTCAGCTGAAGTACAGGGGTCATTAAGTGTTGTTGTGGGGAGCTAACTGTGGGGATGGACCTAAGCCCCCCATCCCCCTCCACTCCTCCCCCCACATCACTTCTCCACATACATTTAGATCTTCCGTTGCTGTGCAAGTACCACTAGAACTACTTGGGTGTAGTATTGTAAAGCAGTGTACAATTTATTGCAATTTTCTATATGTATAATTTTCTATATTTTAACAAGACTAAAAAAGGAGTAATTCACATAGAACCTCACATAAGAATGTGACAAAAAAGTCTTAACTTTTCCATTAGGGCAAGATTTTTCAAGATACTAAAATTGCCAAAGCACTCCATTGTGTTACCACTAATAAGGCAAACAACATAGACATGTTGGTGCCATGAGTGCCATCAATTCATAAAGAGAATCTATTTTTTTCTTGAGCGAGGGAGTATTCACCTCCAGCCTGGGGAGTGGAGTGCAGAGCGCTCTGCTAGAGGCCCAAATGGATTTTCAACTATGGACCCTAAACCTTTCAAACCACAACGCTGCTGAATAGCAGTTAGAGGTTGCCATGCCAACGCCATCTAGAGGGACATTTCAGCTGCATCAGAGAGAAAGCTTGGCCAGATGTCTTCAACAATTTGCTCTGAAAAGATTCACCATCCACCATGCTCATTAGAGAGCAGCAATCAGAGGAACAGGGAGATATGTGGCTTTCCTGTCTCCATCTTTTTCCCACCTTAAGAAAAAAGAGAAGCCACTATAACATGTCAGTCTTCTCAAATGTACAGCCTGTTTCACTGGCTGTTTCTGGTGTATATTTTCTAAAATATTTATGTCTTATTTCTGCATCTGTGACATGCCCAGTTTAGTGTGCAGCTGACATGCTCTGGCAGTGCAGAGAGGCATCTGGCCAACATAGAAGAGAGCAAGCAACTTTGTGAATTATTAATGGTATAAATCAACACCTGTGGTGTGGCTGACAGTTTGCAAAAGCAAGGAGACTACTGCTGCTGTCGGCCTTGAGAAAGCTCACTGACCAGCCGGGCCAACAGCTAAGCTAGTATGGAGCCAGAACAGTGACGGTAACATTTGGCAACGAAAAGAAAATTTGGCTTTGAAAACAAAACCTGAACTTGATATTTTTTGCATTCTGATTAGTTTTTGACAATGTTCAGATTTTTTTCTTGACGTTACTCTTTTTTTCTTTTCTCTTTTTTTTTTACAATGTCAGTTTGTCAGTTTCAACTCTGTCAGTTTTGGAGTGGAGCGGGGGGATCTGAGGGGAGGGGCCAAGAGAGCGTGATTGATGTATAATCTGCATACTAATGAGAGGACGTCACTCTTCACTGTTCCTGAACCAGCCGTCGTTCACCAGTTCACCGGGAACTCCACTTCTCTCTGCTGCTGTTTGCATGTTTTGCGTCCAAAAAGGACAAAACTTCATATTTTAACAGTCATTTCTCATATTTCATATCATATTTTCTCAAATAAGTAGTGACGATAATAATGTCCATGGGTGTGGCTGACACAAACAAATAAAGGTCTGGGGGGGAAAGACTGCACATTTAGGGCTGTCATGAGTTCACCTGGAACTCACTTTGTGGTAATTTAAAGTTTATGCTGCTCGGGTGCAGATGCGACACAACGTGTGAAAATGTGTTCTTCTCTTGACAGGTCTAATGAGGAGTGGGCCGAAGTATCGACATGCAAACGGCTGTTTAAGGTCTTCTCTATATCCAAACTTTACACAAAGTAATAAAAATGTAAATGTATATTGCATACACACATTTTTAGTCATGAATCTACACAGAATTTTATGCATTTGACCCCTGGACTGGCCTGGAGTCTCATCAGTGATAAGGCAGGAAGGCTTAAACCCATAAATGTGTGTGGGGAAGGAGGGTGCACAGGAGACACAATGTTTAATGGGACAAGGCTCTTCGTAGGCTCTGATTGGCTGTTTTATGCACAGAGAATGGGCCAACCAGGTCCTGCACATTAAGATGACATAGCCCAGAGTGAAATGGACTGGTCAATAAAAAACACACACACACACACACACACACACACTGTGGCAGTAAAGTTGATCAGGAAGCATTCCAGCTCTGCAGAGTGACAGCCACAGTCTCCCCGTGGTTATGCTGCAGAGTGAAGGATGGCCCTGAAGCTGAGCTCTGACATGTGAGCTCTGACATGTGAGCTTTTATTCCTCTCCCCTCCAATTCTGAATACAGTCCCATCACTTTTTGCTTCATCTCCAGGTACTGTCACATTTTCTGTGGTGTCCACCAAAGATTTTAAATCTTTCTGTAGCCGTAGTTCCAGAGGAGCTACCCTTAATTTACAATTATTTACTTATTTTAGGCGAGAGTAAAAAAAACACATGCATAAAAAATTAAATATGAATAAAAGTGAAATGAGAATGAGAATTAAGACTGAATACATTAAAATCAGGTAAGCGTGTATACAATATGCCTTTGTAGAGACATGAAAGGGAATGCTGGAAAAGTTAAAGACAAACTGACAGAGTATATGTGTCAGGGGAAAATCAATCCTGAGTGACACTGACTCACTGCAAAGAAGGATTTGAGCAAAGCAAACAGCATATCTGATGTTAAACATGTGGTTTAGTTGAGTAGAGAGTCTCTGAAGGATCTGACCCCCTGCAGCCACTCGCAAAGTGAAGCTCATAGACACCGTGCAGGGCAGACCAAACCAAGGGGTATGTAAAAAGCTATCAGAACAGATCACTGATGATAGTATTCAGGCTTAGCTGTCATTCACTGATATTGATGTTACAGGTTAACATTTTATCACTGCGGAGCACAGAAAGTTAAGAAGTTTGGAGTCTCTTAAAGGAACAAAGGCTCAATAACAGAGCCTGAAATAATGTTAAGAGCAAGGTCAGAAATGGAACTGTTGATGAGGAAAAGCACATCTGACACCCATTTTTCAAAGTGAGCACTGTTTCTTAAGGCTGCTAATGGAGCGATGAATGCAGCTGAATCAGACCACACTCAACACAGTCCAATTCCTTTCACATAATGGTGCATTATTTGTATAAAAAATGTGTTCAAGTTCATCTGAAATGCATTAGGAGCCCAACCGCCATAAAACAAAGCTGTCTAAGTAATTAAAAATAAACCTTGAATGAGAAACTTCTTTCAATAATGAGTCCAGACATAGATCGAGCACCCTCTAATATAGGTGGCATGTCAAGACCAACTTCCTCTCTCCAAGCCTCCCCCACACTTTTGGCTTTCCTCTGCAGAACTGTTTCTAATCAAGCCTTTGACTCAACTCTTCAGAGATAAGAGTCTGAATAAACTGCTGTTTATCAGCTCCACTGTTTCGCTCCATGTGTTTGTCAGCACATCGTTAGAGGCTGGCGGATGGCTAATTAGTTGTTTATACAGTAAGCTGATTAGAAGTTGGATTTGCATTGTGCTGCACCATGGGATCCATGCAGCAATGTTGAGCTCTCAGTCGCAGCTTTGACACTCATTTCCTCCTCTCATTCTGTTAGAGAAAGCAAAACTGAAGAAAGTTATGAGACAGTGACAGATCACTGACAGAAGCAACACTGGCTCACTGAGCAAGTTTCAACAGGAAGTTGATTTTAAAGGCCTTTATTTATTTTGCAGGCCTTTGAATCACTCCATTACTGGTTTGTGAAATCACCATTTTTAGATTTGACACTCTATATTCACGAGTGATAGCAATGAGCCACTCTAAGTATTTTAAGTAGTTTCAAAGTCAAGTACATCATTTTCCGATTTTTTTTTCTGCAGAAGATTTCGATTTAAAATCTGAAGAATATATTGAAATCCACAATAGCTACTAAAATGGACCTTGTGGTGAACCTGTTTTTAAGTCAGGAGCTGTTATTTCTGTAAATTGACTAACAACTACCTAGTTAGGGATATGCATGTAACTCACAAATGTGTTATAAGAACTGGATACTGGACCTCAAGATGGAGCCCATTCATTTGAATAAACCTGCACATATGCTTTGTGTTTCCTCTCCCTGCCCTGCCTGCTCGCACTGCTTGACCCATAGACCTTCCATTGGGTCACCAGATAATAATAGACTTTGAAGGAGTTGAGAAAGTTTTGGAAACATAATATCTTCATGGTTTAAAAATAAATCATCAAAAAAGTATCAATGGATGTTTGTTGCAATTCTGACGTTTCAACTGTTTTACAATAGTGGTCTATGGGGTAATGCTTTTACATTAGTATTTGTTGTTGCAGTACCTCGGTTGGCCACAGAGGCAAATTGTCAACAAGGCTGACTGGCAGTACCTTCAGTCTTTTATTCACCCATTGTGTAGTCAGGTATATCTGTGTGTACAGAAGGGAACAGGGGGGAACCAGCTGCCAATGAGCACAACACCACCACAACAACAACAACAACTATTTAACTGAGCAAAGTGAGATATGGGCAGTGGATTCAGAGGTCTGGAACCAGGCAATTGGTTGGTATCATATCAAAACCAAATTGTATGTTATCACCTACTCCTGGTAATATAAAAGTGCATGGATTTCGTTTTAAATCCAGGGACTTCAGAATCAGGGACAGTGTTTTTATAAATTCTACCTCAATTTGTCATTTTCTGTCATTTCAAGCTATAAATAAAAACCTACATTCAAATCAGCCAATCTGACAACATAAAAAGACACATCATCAATACAATTGTGGAAGTGCATAATAACAAGCCCTCCTGCCACTTATACATCTCAACATTTTAAAATTTTTCATGTTGTTGCCTGTGCTCCATGCTCAGCTAGCTTTTATTGATTTGTTCTCCGGCTAAGCTAATCAGGCCTGCCATTTATGGGCCAGGGAGGCAAAAAGACACTTAGAGCGCCCCAGAGACAGCAGTTTAGAGCCAAGTTGTCCACAGTGAAAGAAAAGAGATAAGATTTTATTACACCTGCCAAACTTTAAATAAACCAGAGCACCATAAAAGCTGGAATGCAGCAACTCTGTGTCAGTCAGGTGCTGTCTTAATCTCCCTCTAAATATGACAGAAGTGCTTTACTTCCAGTGGTGAAAGGAGTATTCAGATATTTAACTTAACTAAAAGTACCAATACAGCAATGTGAAAAGACTCCATTACTAGAAGTACAGTGTTAGCTGCAAAATTTACTTAAATATTAAAGTAAAAGTACTTCATTCCTGTGACTGATATATTACAGTATTACATATGACATTATTCAGCTGTTAATGCTGATGCTAGCTGGTCAAGGTGTAGCTATATGGTGTAGCTCTTTATATACAGTTGGGTGCTTTAGTCCAGTGGTTCTCAAACCAGGGGTTGAGCCCCTTCCAAAGCGTCATAAAATAAATCTGGGGGTGTCATAAGATGATTAATAGCAGAGGAGTAGAGTTATGCTACTCACTATAGTCTTATTTAAATAAGACTATGTAAAAAGTTTAGAGTTTTTTGGTGGAACCGCTAACAACTCAGAAATGTCACAAGGGGCTCCAACTTGTGAGATGTCACAATCCCCAAACCACTGGTTTATCTTTAACAATGTGATGTATTCTGTTGGTATATAATCTGAAAAGCTGTCAAATAATGTCCTGTTGAAATTTAGTGTATAAGTATAAAGAAACACCCCACTTACAAGAAACAGTTTAATAAAATAAATCTGTCAAAAGCTCAGCAGCTGTGGCCAAGATATCCTGATTGTCAGCCTCTAGTATGTGCCCAGTATGGCTCCAACCCACTTGATCCTACATTTCCCATAATGCAACACAATGTGGTCCAAATTTTTGTTACGCAGGCTTTCTGTTATGAGACAACCTTGATTACATCACTATGACATCATGGGGATTATTTCCTCAGACTTGACAGAGCTCATCCAGCCAGAGAAGACATTCTGTTCTTACCAAGATTAAATTCCCTTTAAAAAGAAAATCAAGTCATACGCTTAAATCTGTATCAAAAGGGATCTTCTCACACAAATATTAATTTGGAAATGAAATAGATCAAATTTGGCAGTACAATGTACAAATTTCTTTTCCAGAGCAGCTAAAAAAAACTCTATTCTAAATCTGACCTTGTGTATTTTAAGTATTTGAAATGACCTGAAACAGCATGTAGATTATTATGGAACACCAGTCTAATGTATCATCTCAGGTTTTGTTTGTGCAATTAAATGAACAAAATAAAGAGGCAGAAGTGCTCATGCAGACAATGTTGATGTATATGAGTATATCAGTACATGATACTTAGTTTTGACATTCTGGTCAGCAAAAAATGTATGGTCAATCTTGAATGTATATCTAAAGTGAAAATGGATCATTTGGCAGTGGTTAAGGTCTATAAAATGACAGCTTGTTGTCACTCAGGTGTTAAACTAAATACAGTATTTGGCAGTTGCTTGACCTTGAGATCTCAGTTAGAAAAAAGCAGAAGGTGGGTGAACTGATGCCAGCAATTTCACAACTTAACCTAACTTTATGTTAAAACACAAAAAATGTGAAATGTCATTTATGGCATACTTTTATTGTTGTAGCTCCAAGGTTATAAAGTTGTCTATAAGGCATCTGGTCATATTTGTGTCATTAGATACCATCTCATTTGTGGTGAGTGTGGGCTGAGAGGCAGGCCGAGGACTGGAAGACACCTAGCATTGAGAGTTTGTATTACGTGATTCATGCCTTTCTTTTTACTGGTGGCTGCTCAATTGTTTCATTGCCTTCAAACAAACACTGAGTGAACAGCTGGAGCAACACAATGAAGTGTGAGGAGTGACTTATCCCTGAATGCTAACAGGCCATGTCTCATCCCTGGTTAAACATTAAACTGATGGTGGAGCAGTGTCAGGCCACAGCAAATGAGCTGTAATAACAGGCAACATTCAAACTACATAAACATAACCTAAATATTCAGCTCCCAGCAACGCCAAACATGCAGACACCAAATCACAGCAATGAGTATTTACCAGGTTTTGTCCCATCAGTCATGGTCCACATTCAAATGGATAAAAGTAAATTGAAATCTACTCATGGCACTAGAAGAAAAGTCAGGAGATCACCAAAGTCCCCTTCATTCAACTTTGAGGAACATAAATGTGTGTACCAATTTTTATGGCAATCTGGCACAAAGTGGTGGACCTAATAATAAAAACAATATTCAAGGTACTATTGTAGCCCCTAAAAGCTGCAATGATTATTACACAGGATATCTGTACACTTTGTACAACCAAAATTACACCTGACCTCCACCCAGCCTGCTTCCTGCAAGCTTTACAGTGTGATAACAACGCATGGCTTCCTCCTTCGCTTCTTAGATACAAAAGTATTTATTCACACAACCACAGCAGGTTGCTTATCAGGAAAATGCAAACATGGGTTGTCTGACCAAATGGCCAGCACAGTAGTTTTTTGTGGATAGTCTCCATTCATCAGTGCCTTCCAGAACAACCAATATGACCATGTGAGCCATTCTAAACATGGTTTTAATGAACTGTTTCTAACCTGCCACTTAAGTGCGGTTAAGTTTAAGTAACTAAACTGACTTGGTTAGGTCTAGACAAGAATATTTCCAGGTTAAAACCAGCATGTACCATGATCTCTGGAGATAAAGTCACATTCCAGCTTCAGTCTGACTGGACTCCTAACAAACTGACTGACTGACACTTCCAGGCAATTTCCTTTGTCAGATAGTGAGCAGGGTCAGATAAACAAATACACACAAAGATGAATAATGGAAGGCCTCATAGGTTGTCCTGGCTCTAGTCTAGTGATCAACACAGGAGTTTTTATCAATTACAATGGTAACAACCAACAACACATGGAGGGATTATCTTTTACAATAAAATGTTGACAATAATCTGCTTTAGTTTAATGTTTTATGTTATGTACACTGATGAGATTAGAGATGAGAGGTTAAGATTGAAGATCTATGTCAACATCTCGCATGGGAACCACACGAATCTGCGAGCTCATGTTTTTTTTTGCTCTGCCAGATGGTCCTCCTCCCATTCACACACGCCCGGGTCGGGCCAATCACAACCATTTATCTAAAATGAGGTGGGTTTGATACGATCACTGTAGCCTACAGAGGATCGCCAATGAGGCATTTTTGAAAACAATCAAGATGGCTGCCGCTGATGTGGAACGTCCTGAATCCACAATTTTTTCTCTGAAAAATGAACAAAAGCTCAGAAAGATGTGTTTGTCGTACTTCAGTCAGGGTTTTCTCAGCACTGCGTCACACGTTTTGTTGCTCTGATTGGTTGCAGGTCTATCCAATTGTGTCCAGAGGCATTTTCCAGACTTTTTCAAATTTGAAAATTGGTCTGGCAATGTCAGGTTAGTCAAAATCAGGTTTAAAAACAAATTAAAAAAAAATATACAAATGGCCAAATATTTTAACCTGGTTCAACTTTTGACGGTGTGCTTTGAATTGTCATCACATTGTCATCCAACAACACAGTGTATTTGCCAAAATATATGCAAGTATACATTCCAGGTAGAATACCTTGTGTTAAATCCTCATGATCATCAGAGAAGTAAATGATTCCTATATCGAGGCATTTGCAGACTTTAACAATCCTGCCTTATGGAAAGCTTATGTGAGTTTACAGATTTTGATGTCTTGTGTAGTATCAGGAACGTTAGCCCAAAAGTTAGGACCCTGTGCAGGATTGGATAGGTACAAGCCCACAGTAACAGAAGAAGAAGAAGTAGGGATGACATTGTGTGTCTCAGTTGTGTTCAGGTACATGCTGTGGGTGAAGCTGCACTCCAACCTGCAGCTTGGACTTTGTTGTTTTTACTGCCTTTGATTAACCAGTGTCTGTGTCAGATCAAAGTCTCTATGTGTAGGTGAGTTTGTGTGTGTGAGAACAAAGACTTGTTGAGCTGTCTTCACAACTGTTTACAGCAGTACTTATTGAGTACATGATTTTGTGGGTCAGTAAATACAACACAGGAATTTCCTAAATCCTGCATGAATATAATTGTTTTATAAGTGTTACAAGCTCGTTTGTGGTGATAACATTGTCACAATACATGCCCCAGTCTGCTTCAAGTAACAAGGACGACACGTTGTACAACAATGTCTAAAGGTAAGTTACCTGTTCTAAATGACTGCACTGGAGTGAAAAAGGTGGATCTGGGGGGAAAACACCCAAGACATCTAGTGCTGCAGTGTAGTGGGTGTTTCAACCCCTCCAGAACACACTCAAAGTTCAGTCTTGTTGGATTAATTCTTCTATTTTTATTTTTTTTTGGTACCTGCATGTTTACAGCTAGCAGTCTTCCGCTGCCACAAAAATGGGGATCCACTCATCAAAAACATTGCCTCAAAGCGCGACTACTGGTCTAAAACTCCACAGGGTAGCTTTAACACAGGGCGAGGGGTCATCACATTTAGGAGGAAGAAGCCAACAGTTGATTCAGAAATATTAAACTTTATGTCAAACTGATTTGAATAATAATATGAACTTCATATACCAAAAAGATAAAGAAAGCAATATAACATAGGATAAATGCATCAAACCAGCATTAAGAATAAAAAGAAGAAGAAAACCAAAGTGGCACAGAATACAAACAAGAGAAACTGCTGAAAACATCCGGCTCGTTTGTAAAAATACATTTTCAAACGATATATTGTGAAGGCGCTAAAACCAATGGCTCCAGGCTTATTGTGTGTCAGTTTGTGTTCATTTCATAGAAAATGGGTTTGAAAACATGCACCACTAAAGCACAGTATCAACACGATAAGGGGGTCCTGGTTTATGACCTAATCTTTAGCCCCTGTCATGATGTGCAATCTAGTTTCAAGATCTTCATTATTTCAGTTTTGTGCTTGCATGTTGCATATATTATTATGTTGCATGCAATTAATAGATTTTATTAAATGATCCCACAGCAATCATTCTAATGTTGAAAAACTGTACATCAATGTCAATATTGTAAAACATTTACGTATAGTTTATGGTAGATGCTTTCCATTACCATATTTCTAAAAAATATTTCCAAAACATCCAAAACTAATGTCATGTGTCCAGCACTGTGATTGTATTACTTTTGTAGCAGCACTGAAGCCACAGGACAGCCCTCCAGTGAAACTTTGGTAATAGTCCTAATCATGATAAAATATGTTCATGCATATTTATGTGGAAAAAACATGAATCTGCTGTTTAGCATTGTCTCGTGACCTCGCTCACCCCCAGCCAAGCCTGTCTGCAGCCAGAACTTCTCTAGACTGGCTAACACTATAGCTCCCCCCACTGCTTCTTTAGTACTACAGCACACTGCCATAGATAATCCAACTTGCTACTGTCATATAACAGAGTAATGAGTCAAATATGGAGTCTGAAAAAAACATGAATGGAAGGTACAATTTGCACCTGTTGTACAGGAGTGAATGAGTCTGATACATGAATGCGTGATTATTTCTTTTCCCAATCAATAATAAAAAGGAAAAAAAACTAATGTGAATAAACTACTTTCAGTCAAGGTTTAAGATAAAGTTAAGTTAAGAATGTCTCACCTTAAAGTGGCAATATTATCTCTAATTGTGGTTATTTTCATATTTTTTATCAATTGAATGCATGCTCCTCTATTGGCTGAAACAATTATCTAACTAAGAAAAAAATCTGGATTATGTCAAATTACAATTACAATCAAATATAACAAAGAATGATGTCAGTTAGTTCTTAAAGGTTAACGTCCCTGAAAAAGCTGGTGTGAAAGAGCTCTTTGAATTCCTTAAATACAAAGACAAACTGCATTTTTCTGCATTTTCTAATATCTTAGATCAAGCATACAAAAACCCCACAAGCTAAATATGCTATTAGACATCAGTTTTTCTTCTCTTCTCTTCTCTTCTCTTCTCCTCTTTTCTCTTCTGTTCTCGTCTCTATTCAAACAGATTCATTGGAAAGCAACTCCACTGACAGCTCACACTGCACTCACCTCGACCGCGTGGCGTCCCTAACGCCCAGCAAGGGGCCTGTTTTGGGCAACTCTGTTATTGGCTTGCAAATACCCGGCACTCACACAGAGGGTAATATGCAGCAAAATAAAGAGGAGAGAAACTCAAGCTCCAGAGTATGTAAAACTATTGTCAGGCACAGACAATGGAAAACCAACATTGGCTGGAAGGGGAAATTTGAGTCTCCAATCTGTTCGACTTTATGTGCTGATAAGAGACGGGTCTCTGCTGGCGCTTTAGCCACCACAGAATACAGTAAACACAAACTGTGAGCCAGGTCATTGAGAGTCTTCCCTGCCTTGGGCTTAACATGACACTTAAGTACTACTACAAGGGGAGAAAGAAAAGGCAAGGCTGCACACATTACAAACTGCCTCTATTCTCCGCTCCCAGGCTGAAATGTCAGAGCCATTCTTTCAGTGCGGAGGGAAGGGGTGGGGTGGAGGTGGGCCAGACAAAAGACTCAGGATTCTATGGTGATTTGTTGCATTTTCATTATAACTACTTTGATTGTGCAGGGGAGGTAATCATGGATCTAAACAGGGCCTGAAAGTAACTGTTTTCCAAGTGTGTAACTTGAAACGCTGCCTTCCCCACCCCCCTCTCCTGACAAACGAAGCAGTGTTTTCTGCATGATAATCCCACCTGCTGACAAATCAAAGACAGTTTCAAACATACACTTAGATCCTTTAAAGGAATCAATCCCAACAAGGGAGGAAACAAAGACAACAGAGGGAGTCAGAAGGACATGCCAATACCAAGAGGGAAATGCTGAAAAGAGCTTCTTTTGTACATGCACTTCCATTTATTGACATTTATCAAATAGGATGACCTGCTAAAGGCAGGATCACATAAAATATGTCTGTGCTGAAAATTAAACATGAACTACTATCATAATAATGCCCCCAAATCAAAAGAAAATTTCAATTTTAAAAGAAATGAGCTCTAACATGAGTTCATTTCTTTGCTGTACTGCACCTACAGGAAACGGTTTCTCTCTCCTGTATATCATCTACATATCATAGGAGCTTTTGATTAGAAGTGTTATTTATAGTATTTGAATCTGTGGTAATGTATGAGTGTTCACAGTGTGAGGTGGCAATGAAGGCAGAAGTTGAGATCTCCATCATCACTCTCCTATTAATATAAGTGTTCTGCTCCTAATTCCTCCATGCAGAGAATACTAAAAACTCACAATACCATTGATTAATTGAAGGAGGTTGTTCTTTTAATACTCTGGCTGCCTCAATTGTACTTTCACACTGCAAACTATGCTTGGAAGTATTCAAACGCTCCTGAATTTCTGTGTGTCACAATTGACTTTTGAATTCAATCTACACTGCACAATGATAACTCAACTTTGACCAGAATAAAAGCAGACAAGAGTAATAAGTGGCCTAACTCAAGCAAGTGTCAGCTCTCCAAAAGCTGATTTTATACTGTAGTTTAGTAAATAGAAAATATTACAGAATGGACGGAAAACAAATACATGAATAAACACTACAGCATCAGTACAAACAGTAATTACTGTATCCATAATTAGTAATCAGTTTGGTAAATTACAACACCTTTCAGTTTCTTCATTATGGTGCTTTCTCTCCTGACCTCTCTTCTGCTAGATTCTGGTAGTGTGTCATATTTTGTACGCGATCACAACAAATAGAATGTGCACAAAGAGAAAGAGCAGAGGGAGGGGATATTTGAACCGAGACAGGGCTTGTCATGCGATTGGACCAGGTCCATTTCAGCCAGATAACAATGCCAGGTCGGGAGACATTTTGCCTGTCAGGCCACTTAGGCTGAGCAGACAAAGAGGTGAAACAAATCCTGCAGAGGCTACAAAGCTGCAATCCCTCCCAGGCCAGACAGCCTGAGCCTCCTCCCTCTGCTCTCCGTTGGCAGCCGCCACTCGATTAAATAGCTGCTGTTAATTATACCTGGATTGTGAGGCGTTCAGGCCCTGTGGTTAGCAGCTATCCATCAACCCCCCACCACTCTCCGACCATTATTCAATGGCCTGGGTTGAGCCTGCATGGTGGACAGTAGTATGTGCACTGGCCAAATCCACTGACTAACTAAACTCTGGTTTATCATGTGATTCCACATGTTGAGCCCAAACAGATGTTTGTACATAATGATGCAGTTAATTACTTTAACAAAAACATATAATTAGAAACTCAGCAAGACAGTGAATGAGAGATTGGTAATTATAACAGTGAACCAGTCTATATATATATATATATATATATATATATATATATAAGCTCTTCCGTCGTGTTCTACTGTTCCAGCTGAAAATATCCACTATGCTATATACACTAACATGACATCAAAATGCTGCTTCATAGCTTTAAAGTGAAGAATACAAATAGGATGGTGATATGAGCACACTCACCCCTCAACACTGCACTCATTAAAAATAAAAAACAACAACAACAAAAAACAATACCTTTTATTCCCTAGCATTCAGTGTTGGCTGGCACTCTCGTGATTGAGGCTGGACTTTGTTTAATTAATTTCAGGCTTGATTTAATGACTAGGGCTTATGCCTTTGGCACTGGGGCTGACACACCGGCCCTTTAAGCCTCAAACTCATTGCCATAATGTGCTCGGAGGAAAACCCTGCAGAGAGAGGAGGAACCAGCAGGCCTTCGATCTTATCACTCATGGCCACTCCTTCCTGATTTAGACCTTGGTAAGGCGACACCAGCGCTGTGGAGATGAGGCCGTGGGTGTCTATGTTTTATCATTGATTAATATGCAAAGTGTCAATTGATCTACTGTATACATGCACACAAAAACACAAAACACACACACACACACACACACACACACATATGTTTTGAAGTCATCATCATTTCAAGTCATGGAAGCTAATCAGCTTGATCTGACAGCAAACGCATCTGTGAGAAGATATTTTTCTTTTGATATGTACAAAAAGAACACAAGATCTTTTTTGTGTGTGAAACCAGCTGATAACCATTTTCTTATAAATTAGTAAATGTGTACTTTTTCTTCCTTCCAGGCAACAATTCTTTTCCATTTATTTCACTACACCATGGAATAAAATAAAAAACGACTTGAAATTTGTAGTGATAGATAATCCATCAGAACACACAGCTTTCCTGCTTCATGTGACACAACAAAGATGCACATTTACAAAACATGTAAGATTGAACATGAAAAAAAAAATCTAAATTTAAATTTCTTTAATTTCATTTATTTAAGATTCTTCATCCATAAATCCACTAAAGATCTGAAAAAAATATTTGTTCACAGTATTGTATACATGTTCTGACAGCTCTAAGGCTCAGAATGTCCCATCATGATGTTCACTGACACCATTCTTACACAAATATTTCCTGCAGACATACTGGCAAAAAAAAAACAAATCATTTTAAACTTAGTAAAACTTTAAACTTTCCAAGATTATGTATGGTACCACTGACATGCCAAATTATATTATATTATATTATATTATTTTTGGGTAGCCCAACATATTCTGAAAAGATCAACCCATACTACCATCTTTTTTATATGTGCATGGTGACACTTTGAGGCTTTTGCAGGATGAACAGAAACCCGTTCACAGTCAATAAATTGTAGTGTAGATGTGTAAACTCAGAAGCATCATAGAACAGTAGGTCCTGTGAAATATGTTCCGTGAAATTGTACCTCTTGTGTGTCTTCATTTGTTTTACCTTCTGATTTACTTCTCTTTAAGAACTGTGAAGTATCGTTTGTCTGACAGAGTATTCACATCACGTTTGGCTTGTGTAGATGCCTTTGAAGCTACAGCTCAGATCCAGGCAGTCACTGTGCATCACTGGCCTTTTAAGGGCAGCGGTATGGAACAAAATATTAATATGAAGCAGACACTCCTTTTTTAAAAAGGGATAAAACAAGATGGACTGCTGAAGATGGTAGAAATGGGGAGAAAATACTATTAATATGCATTCCATTACATTTGGGAGAATTTAATTCAGGGCAAATAATTTGAGAGATGAGCCGCCGCTGAACGATGGTCTTAATGGACAGGTGTCCACTTAAAATCTCTGGCAAAGCTAAGACTAATGGATTGCTTTATATGCAGCACATTCAGAGAATGGAAAAGGGATTGGGAGAGCTTAAGCTCCTGAAGCACCCCGCATGTAGATTCCCGCATAAATACACTGCTTTAATTTCCACAACTTGTGTGTTTGTCTGATGTAACCTTTTTCTAGCTCTGTATTTCAGGACAATGAAAATGAACCTGGCAGTCACAGAGACCCGAGAAATACACAGGACTTCAACATAAAGAAGAGATGACCAGTACATGTGTTCTATTTGGCTGAGCTCTTATTTATCACACCTCTTGTTTGCAATGGAAGAGCTTATTTGAGATGTTTACATAATGTGATTTTAATGGGGGGGGGGGGTTTTCCCCACCCGAAATAATACCAAAGTGTTGGCTGGTTGCATTTGTGAGGGCTTCTTTCAGTAAGTTAGAAAAGCTGTATATAATGTATCACAGTATGTCACACTTTCCCATCTATGTATATATATACACACATACACACACACACACACACACACACACACACACACACACACACACACACACACACCAGAATTTACCAGTGGTTTTGCATGTTTTACCTCTCAATATAAATAATTCCCAAAGCACAGCATATTCTTTTGCTTTTACCTGAATTGTCCTTGCAGCCACTGTTTTACACTAGGTTCCCAACAATTTACGTAACATTCTTTTGCAGTGCTGTGCAGACCTTTCAAATAAATCTGCTTTCCTTACAACTATAGTGTAACTCTGATAACACTGACAGCAGAAATAATGTCCATTGTTAAATCCATTAAATTTAAGAAAAGACTGGAAAACAAAAGCTGCCTGGACATTTAAAGAAATGGTTAAATAACTAAGACAAAACAGCATGCTTTGAAAAACAAGTAATGGACTAGAAAAAAAGACACACAACTTTATCTATTTTCCTGTCAAAATGAAATAAAAAATAAAAAGGTATTACTACATATTTTAGTGTCAGATGCATATAATCTATATAGCAAAAATAGTGATGTTAAGAGAAAACGGGTCAGGGAAGGAGGGATGAAGCATTTTCCTCCTCTTACCATCCCATTGATGACTAGGATGGATGGTCCTAATAAGCCTTTAAAGTAACACTACACTTACATGTACAGTATAGACAGTATGTCTGCACTCTATTCCACTGTGCCATACTATCAATAGGGAGACGTACTGTAGCCTATAGGACCATGGAGCAGCTTTATTGGGTCCATTCTTACTGATTGATCTGATCTGACAAGAGTCTGATGAGCGAAATCAGTTAGCCTCTGAGCAGGCACCACCATGCAACACTGTGTTTACACCTGTATGTGATGTACATGTATCAGTGGCAGGCAGCAGGCTGCAAAGATCTGCCACTGTGTGAAGGTTGTCTCTGTTATATTACTATGTATAGCACTTGCACACAGAAAACCATCACACTAAACATGTACTAAATATAAAATAAAAAAATGTATAGAACATACCACTTTTTTTTAAATGTAAAAAGTGAGGTTATCTCATGGTGTCATCTAGTGGTCATCTTGTCTAACTGCAAAAATATAATTTAAATAAAGTTTAAAGTTGGTAATAAAAGTGTGTATGCTGTTACTGCATGGTCAGTGATGCCAGTACCTGTGTATGTGCTTCAGTGTAAGGAGTGGAGGCACGACACTGTACATTCTATCAAAGCCTTATACAGATATACTGTACACATAATGTGTTTGTGGGGCATCTTTACATGTATATCAGCTATTTCAGCTGTTGAAGTGATGGATGAGGTCATATGCTGTCAAATGCTGTTCTCATATCACAGACCCTAAAGACACTCACTGTTGGTTAGATTTTCCTTAGGGAGCCAAATATGGACATTGTTGAATATTTCATGGTGTGTCTACACGATGTTGTTCAAAGGGAGAACTCTCCTGGAGCATGTGCTTTGGTTCAGCTTGTGATTCTGTCTTGGTGGTTCTCTTTTAAATAGTTGAAAAGAATAAACTCCCTACAACAAAAGCCGTCTTCATAGCATAATCATGAGTTCTGCCATTGCACAAAGTATACATTTTTTCACTAACTCAGTGAAATCTTTCTTGAGTGTGTTTCCTCGTTCTTCCTGATTTAGCCCTCTGTGTTTCAGGATGTCCTTGTTGTCACACACACACACACACACACACACACACACACACACAGACACAGACACAGACACAGACACACACACACACACACACACACACACACACACACACCGGAGCTGATATATGTCAGTGTAAAGATAAAGGACCTACTGTTCACTCTATACCGTTTCCTGGAAAATAAGTTTTAATATAGTTAAGGGACATCAAGGCAATGGCCCCCCTAATAGTCTTGAGCAGTACATCCGACTGAATCCTCACACATGGCAGGGCAGAGCTGAAGGCATCCAACCACATGTCAGCTTGTCACACTTGTCTTACAGTCTCATTGTACGTGGTAGCAAGAGGACAGAGAAGGAGGAAGGCGTGGAAGGCAGGAAGAAGGAATGTTGAGACAGAGGGGAGGATTGAGAGATGGCCTGTTCAGTGGGAAAGGGAGTAATGTTTTAGGAAAGATACAGAAGAAATTGAAAATGAATGGTGAAATAAAGAAAATAAGCTCCTTGCAGACATACTTAGGTTGGATGCCTGTTTTGCTTTCAGCTTGGTCCTTGTGATACACTGAATATGAAGCAAATTTTAAAGATGGTACAACATATATAAAGTCAATACAAAGACAAAGTGGGCATGAATGTACGGGAATTTACTCTATGAATTGGCGAGTTGTTTCAACCTGAACAACAAAGATCTTGCAACTTGACACTAGACAGGAATTATTATTCCTTTTTAGCTATTCTCTACTTGATTGTTACTATGCTGAATTTCCCCCTGGACTATTGTAAGTCACAGAGCTGTTATTAAGAGTCAGTTTAGATTAACCTTTTAGCCATGCTAGTGGCATGCCTGTTATTCGGTCAGTCCTCCACTTTCATCCAGATTGAAATACCATGGACTTTTGTGCAATTTAATTTATTTTATGTTATAAGAGCAGGCTTATAGTAGTGCTGACTCAGGTGAACCCCCCTTAGTTATGCTGCTATAGGCCTAGACCGCTGGGAGACTTCCCATGATGCACTGAGCTCCTCTCTCTTCCTTTCCATCTGTACACCCTCATATCCCATTAATGATTGTTACTAATTCTCTCTCTCTATCTCTCTCTCTCTCTCTCTCTCTCTCTCTCTCTCTCTCTCTCTCTCTCTCTCTGCAGGTATTTCTGCCTCTGTAGAGTCTGGATCTGTGGGTGCACCTGCTGTTGCTATTATTGTTATTGCTCTCATTATTATTAGTATTGCTATTATTATACTGCTTTTAGTATATTAACATCAATAACATTACCATTATTATTATACATCTATTACTTTACATCTCAATGTAGAACTGTATGTTCTCTACACAAAAAAGTGCTTTCTCCTATAAAATTTCTCAATATTTACCAAATGGATTGGGACATCATTTTTGTACAGATATTCATGGTTCCTAAACAATGAATCCAAACGTAACAATGAATCCAAAGTTAACCCCTAATTTTCCTCTAGCACCACCATAATGTTGACATTTGTGGTTTTGAGTGAATGTCTCAACAACTTTGGGATGGGTTGCTATGAACGTGGATGAACACAGAATGAAGAGTAATCTTTTTGGTTTATGACCAAGAACATGCCAAACTAATGACATTCCCATTAGCATCAACTGCACTTTGTGTTTAGTCCTAATACCAAATGTTACAACGGTGAATACACTGTGTGTTAGCCTTGTCATTTTGAATATGTTAGCATGCTGAACATCTTATGAACAGTGAAAAATGAAAATGTCTTTACTGACTGCACTTCCAATCAAAATATTGTCAAAGCAAAGCATACACATCTTCCTGTTAGTGTGAACTGAAAGGATTCAATAAATCAAGTGCAGACATTATTTATCCCTCACTGATGGTAATTGTGTCACAGATGCTTCTCATCACCAGTTTTGTATCATGTCAGCTGGGCAATCATACTTTCCGCAGACGTTTCCTTTGGTCCTAATCACATCCTAATATCAGAAAAGCGTTCCATTTTTTTCATGCAGAGACTCAATCAGAAAGGTCTAAGCCATGCACATAAACATCAATAGATGGTTACTAAACACCAATAGAAATATCAGGAAAACAGCAGGGAGGCCATATTTTCTTGACTGCAAAGTGAATATAATTGCCCTCCTGCAGTTGGCAAGGATAATGTTATTATATGTGAATCAATACTGTAGTGTGCTGCAGCAACAGCAGAGATGCACATGGAAGCATTATCATAAGGAAAGCCCCTTAACAAATCTGATTAGCAGCAGTTTGAGAAGGCTGTTCCCAGAAGACCTGCTGTCACACTGACCCTGCTTAACCTCTTGATTTTCCGGGTTCAAGTCCAATTAACCTTTGGGATGAAGCAAGAGTGTCACCAACAGTGCAGTCGATAGAAGCCCAATAGTAATCATTTCATTTTCTGGTTCATCAAACATGCCCGGCCCCACCTCACTAATCTCAATCAAAGACACAGCCATTTATCATTGTAGACACTCAGGGCAACAGTTTGACCATAGCTGGCTGGTTAGAGTCTCAGACGCCCATCTGTGCTACACTGACTCATCTACCGCATTGACTTCCTATTGGAAACAGGTCAGGCTGTATTCCTGGGAAATGCTTGTGTTGCTGATGCTAGCAGTATGCTCCCCAAACTAGGAGTTAGCACCAACAAGGACTGCAGTACAGTAGGAACTGCATATTTCAAATTGTGGAAGGTATAATATGTAAGGATTCAAAAACTGACGAGGGTACCTTCATCTATGTGTATAGTGTACTTCCCCAGAGAGGTTTTTGTACTCTAAAGTATACGATTCTGAGAATTAATTATAAGACCAACTGAATCCATTTACATAGTTTTAAGGTTCAAGTAGGTCTGGTTTTGTGCCTATTGACAGCTGTTTTCTTCAGCCAATCAAAGCTTTTAGGGCAGGATTAAGAATGGGGTCATGATCTACCTACAGTTAGCTATAGCAACAGCCATTAAAAAGACAGAAGAATAGCCACCGAAATGTTAAAAACCATGGATGGGATGTTTTCAGCTGTGCATATTGTTGTAAATCAACTCACAGATATAACAACTTAAATTCTTCCACTCATGAAAAATACTCTTCCTAGCAACTGCTACCATAGCTGCTGCATTGACTGAAATTTGTGTGTTCAGACATTCATGTGAACATGATGTCAGGTGGAATGAAGTGAAATGAAATGGCAAATCAGTCTGATGATTTGCATGATGATCAGGAAAGTGAAAATGTAGTCTTTACTGAGCTCCTACTGCACCTTAATTTTTGATGATGCTGCATGATGCCCAGTCTTTACAGTACACTGATGCATGATGTCTGATGCACCCATGACACATGAGAGATGCCCCTATATTTGCTAAATGTGTAGGTGTGTCAGACTTAATACTGTATCTCCTCGTGCATGGGAGGCATTATGCTTTTGATTTAGGATAAGCTGTATGCAAAACATATTTCAGTCAGCTGATAAGAGAATGATCAGTGGAATCTTCCAGCATGGTCATATCACCTCATATCACCTCCAGATTAAATGGGTCCCTGTGTGAGCCTGATTCTCCCCTGTTAACTCACAGTCTTGTCATGGTAAATGTGGGTGGGGCGACCCTCAGCCCGACTGGGTCTGAGATGCCAGACACTTTGATAGATTGATGACTCACCCCAGAGGTCAGCACAAATACACAAGTTGTAGGATGTAATTAGAGGCTTTCTAGGATGCTAGATGAGTGGCAGATTAAAATCAGAGGAGACAGACCAGAGGAGGAATTAGATTTTACATGCTTCCTTGTCTTGTACTGTAGATTCTATATTTTGGTTTTCAATATAACTATAAACATACTGAATGAAAATGCTTAATGAAAACCTGTGAAGAGAAAGTCTCCATTGACTGAATTCCACTATTTCACTATCATATATAAGCAGCAACAGCATTAGTAGCTGTTTAATCCCATGAATCCTGTCTACAACCATCTGATCGAGGAAACCAGTGTGTCCCGCTGTAGCTGGACTAATAACAGCATGTACTAGATTACCATTAGTTACTACAATTACTACAAGTCCTACAAACAAGCTACCACTCAAAGCCTGAGTGTCTACCCCTTGAGATGAATTGAGTCATCTGTCTCACTATCTGTGAATCACTTTACATCAGGTCAGTAGGTCTGTTATATTAGCATGTGCTTTCCAACACAGTGGCTGTTCTTACGTTTTGTGAGTCTGTCAAATAATGTTTTGAAATAAAGCTACAAAAATGCCCCAAAGTGTCCCTGATATGTGAGGGATGAGCCAAGTCAGCCACTGGGCAACAGATTCAGCCAGTTATTTGCTCTTGCAGGATTTACGTTGCAGAGATAGTGTGTTGAGCAACACTCATCTCTGAGGAAAATAACTGCAGTATCCAAGTATACTGGACCCTTTGCCATAACTCTCAAAGATCATTTGAGAGCTCCTCAAAGATCCTTCAGGAACACCCAAGGAACCTTGACAATCAAGAGCCTTTTTACTCATTCAGTTAGTGATTGAACCTGTCTTGATTCTTTTAATTATTCTGTCTCTGTGGCTTTCTCCATTAACTTTTTCTGAGAAGAACTCAAAATGCATCGTGACTGTGATGAAGCTGCATTTTCCTCACTTAAACAACCATGTTTAACTGTACAAAATACTATTATATAATAAATAATAAATTCAATACTATACTATGTTATGTAAAATAACCAAAGACTCTTTAATATAAGAAGGTATTAAGTTTATTTTGAAAAGACCCCGGAAATGAGGTCAACAGGAACTACATTCACTGGAAGCTGGAAAAAAAACCCACGACACCTGAGATCCATCATCAATGATGCGCACTCGCCGGATTGGTCCAGACTAATTGAAGAAAGGACATTCACCTGTTTTAAAAGGTGGTTGAGTAGGTTGGATTGAGTTGTTAAGAGTAGATAGTAAAACATAGAAAGCAAACTGGTAGACAAACCTTTTGTTTCTTAGCTGAAAATAACTAATAGAATAGGTAAGGTATTTTTGTTTTGTTGGTTTATTTTGTTTGTTTGTAAAGAGTATTTTGTTTTTGGAAATCCGTGAGTAAAACTGCATTTGTTTGAAAATCACTCCTGCCTGTCTGAGCACTGTTTGGTCGACACTGCACCACATCATTCCTGCGGCCATCCCGCAACAGTGACCAATTAACCACTGCATACTTAAGGCAGTCATCACAACTTCCAGATATATAATATAATAATCTGCAATCTATATTACACTCTATTGGAATACTGATGTAGTAATGATAGACACTGTAATAATAATGATAACTGAAAATTCTTTTAAAAAGAAACTGACATTTTGTTATAACAGCCATGCATTTAAGGGATGTGTCAGTATACAAACATGACCAGTAAACCAACAAAGGCTATATTTGAACATGCATGTCAGACAGAGACAGAGCGAGTTACCAATTAGAACAGTAATCAACATCAACATATATTGAATCTAATAATGTGCTCTCCTCTGTGTGTGTGTGTGTGTGTGTGTGTGTGTGTGTGTGTCTAACTAGCCTTGCCATACTGTCACTCCGTTGTGAAACTGTGGTGAATTTGACAAAAGACAAGAATGTCTCCATCTGCCTGGGATGCTAATAGTGTGGCTCTACCGCCACCAGACAGAGGGGTCACAAAGTCAATACAGAGGCTTGCTGAGTGTTAACAATGTGCTGCTGGGAGAGCGAGAGGTGGTCGGCAGCAGGATGAACAGGCTTTGTTGTGCCACATGGCTTCCAGGCTGAATATGGGCCATGAGGGACTTGTTCTCCCAATTGTTCTACTTTGGGTGACATGCATCCTCCTCCATAGCAGCTCTGTTTAAATAGCTGCACCCCCACTCCCCACTGACAGATGTATCTTTATTCAAGGATTTATTCAATTTTTTTTTTTTCTTTGAACAGGATAAGGATTATTTAGAGGGGATTAGTGTTATTTTTTATGGATAATGTCAGAGCTTGTGTCAAAGGGAATGAATCTGAGCGGGTCATTGGCTGCCTGTTTGATGTTTGTTTGAGCTGTTTGTTTGACCCGTGGCGAGCTGGAAGTGAAGTGCTCTCTCTCATGTGTCATGTGTCTGTCATCAGGAAACAAACAGTTATCCAGTTACACGTGTGTTTAGCAAACAAATAACTATTATTCCTACCAGGGGATTACATCTGCATTGACCCATACAAACAAAAGCATGTACCAAATGTTAGATGACTGCTATGCTATGTTTGTAAAGTGAGTAAATATCTCGGAATGTTGTCATAAGCCAAAAAGAAAAGAACTTCTTTGCTTCTTACATAGTGACCGAATCATTCTTCATACACAATAACGTGTTTCTAATGAAGTGTGTATAAATGTATAGTTTACAGCAATCTAATTCATTTTAAACATATCATTAATACACCAACCAGACTGCATAAAATGAGAAAGGATTTCAAAATCGTATTGGAAAGTTTTTTTGTTGGATAACGTAATCATAGTAATGGAAATATACTGATGTACAGTATGCTGCATCATTTCCCCAGCATGCGTGTTTATTAAGAGGATTGCACTAATGAAGTGGAAAATACAGAAACTTGATATGCTTGCTGGTTTTGTTTGTGTCCAACAGTAGCAATGGTTTCTGATGTCTGTTGTCTTATTGTGTACTATACTGTTTGTACTTTATAAACAGCTACATCATTTTTTCAAGAGCTTAAACTCATGACTTTGTGTTAATGAACTCCACATTGCACGTCATTAAGTTTAGAAGAATTTCGAAAAAGCCACAAAAAGCTGCTCCAGAACATGTTCAACTCTTAAGTTTATTCAATAGCATTTCACATAACAAGTGACAATGTGCTCTCATATCTATATTCCTAGTATTAATACTCATCACAGTAAATAGGTAAGCAATCCAGTAAACTTCTACAATGCAGTTTAACTCACAAAAGCAATGGTACAAAAGGCACATGATAACCGGACTTCTATCTAGACACTAACTTGATAATTGGATATGGAAAGCTACATTTTGGCAAAACATACATTGTAACATGATATGCATAAACACTACCACATACCTGCTCTTTGAGTTGCACTATTATTGAGGCTGATTTTATTTCATTTTTTAATAGCTGTACGATAAAGACACAAACATCATGTTGCAAGACAAACACTGCTTCAACATATCAACATCAAATTATCACCGGATTATAGCAACAAAAAGGTTATCTGACATTACTTTTTATCTTGGGATAACAAATAATGCTTATACTAACACATTCAGCTTGTTATTATGGAATATCAACTTAACTGAACTATCTGACATTATCAATCGTTATTCATAAATATCTCAAGATAACAAATTATGCTCATTTTTTGTTTTACTCCCGTCATCTGGATCTCAGCAATTGTTTTCTCTGGATCATGACTTGAAAGTGCCTGCGACCATGAACAGGATAAGCAGTTCAGAAACACATGGATGAATGGATTTGGAAAAAACCTTATGGGGATAACAAATGATACTTCATTATTCTGAGACAAAGTAACGAGTACAGATTGATATGACTTTTGACATAGATTTGTATAGAATGCTTTTTTTTCGTGTTACATGGCCTCTTAACCCAGTGATCCTAAACCCACTAAATGAAAGAACAATAAAAACACCATTGACAGTTTACAGGCCAAACTAGCCTTTAAAGAACAAATTGCAAGCAATCCTGATGGGTGGCCACCAGTCTTGTTGGCTGGGTCTCTCCATGTGTGTCGTTTATACCACACCAGACCTACAGGACATTCACGTATCTATGGGTGTTAGAGGATCCTGCAGCTGTTCATTTATCTCCAGCAGTCAGTTCAATCAGCATCACAAAAGCAGAATCATGTTAGATGTTGCAGCTGATGTCGTATAAGGCAGTTGTGCCACAGAATGTCTCAGTCTGACCACGTCAGTCCCAAATACTAGGGCACACTTTTCATTTACATGTGAATGGTGGCTTCAAGTCTAGCAGTCAAGCAGTTTGTCATGCAAAGTAAGAGCACAGAGTGGAGGTAAATGAGCAGCACCAATTCAACTGGATATTTTAAATGTGACATCTAACCAGGATGAGGTTTTGTCTGTGCTATTATCGTCTTCATAAGCAGCTACATTACATTTGATGTAATCTGACCCAGCTGTAAATGAGATGAGTCCCATATGATTCAGTCAGCTGAAAAATGAATTATTTGGAACCTTTGTTTTATCTCACTCTCCAAAACGTAGTCAATCCTTGGATCATGCTCATACTTGGCATAACTCATAACATATCTTTTGAGGATATCAGTCCTACAGCATAAACAAGCTCAACTGTAATGATTATGTCAAGGCTGACATACCTGTAGGTGCCAGGAGACAAGAAACAGTTGAGCGTCTCTGGAAGAAAGTGAGCAAGTCGGGAACCTCAGACTCAATTTGGCCTCTGATCTTAACTTTGAAAGTCATGTCAGTAACATACGTAGAGCTTTTAATAGTATGAAAAACATATCCAAGATTCTCAAGATAATTCTCAGAACCTGCTTCATGCATTCATCTCAACCAGGTTAGACCGTTGCTCTCTTTGCTGGGTTACCCAAACCAACAACGAGAACACGGAAGCCAGAGTGCCCAACATGTCACTCCAGTTCCTTAATCCCTTCATTGACTTCCAGTGCAATATGGCATCAACTTTAAAATTCTAATCCCTATTTTCCTGAAGTATTCATTCAGTGTCACAGATGAGAAGTGTGCTTTCATAAGACACACAGACACCGGTTTATTTCGAATCAGAGTCATAGCGTGATGCTGTCAGCTGTGTCCTGCTGAGCACGTCATCTCCACTCAACAAATAAGTCCACAAGATCAGGAGTGGATCCCACAGGAGAAGCCCACACCCGCTGCCCAGCCCTGACCTAATCCCCCTCTGCTCCCTTGACCCTTGCTTAGGCAGCACACAACATCTGACCTGTGCAAGAAATTTATCACAACATTTCAATTAGAGACTGGCAAACCTCAAAGGCAGGTGGCTATCTGGGAGCTGTTTGACCTTGCTGCCAAGATTAGCTCAGCTTTCCAATATGATTCTGTGATCTGACCCCACAGTGTGCTGTGTCAGTCAGCTTCCTCCCCCTCGACTGTGGCTTACAAAAGAGCTATTAAGAGGCTCCATAAGGAAATTGGAGGGCCAACGTGATTTCCTTATGGTTAAAGATTCCACATTCTTACTGCCCAAGCAATCATTCTACTCTACTGTTTTTCATGTAAATACATGTCCATCTAGCTTCTTTTTCATTAGCAATTCAAACTATAGCTTCTACAATAAAGCTTTTATTTTGGTTTCTATAAAACCTGTGAGACAGCCAAGTGTTCCTAGAAATGATGTTGATATTATAGCCCGACTGATACTGGATTTTCAAATTAAATAATGACATATTGCTGATAGTGGGTTTTCATTTTTAACAGAAACTTAAATTTTGATTGATTGAATTTTGATGGAAGAACTGTGACCAAGATACAAACTGAGCCGAGTGTAAAAATAAACCTTTCAGTGCTCTCTGGTCAAACTATGTAATGGACGCAATGTTTTCTTATTACTCCAAACCTAGTTTGGCTTATTTGGCCGACATATACAATGATACTTATGTATCTGCAATAAGCTGATATCGGCCAATAAATCAGTCTGGCTCAATTATGAGTCTAGCTGTTGTTCATTCTGCAGTGTATAATTTACATCCAAGCAAATGTCCAGTGTGAAGTAAGGTTGCATTCAGACCAACAGCGGCCCACCATTTGTTGTCTCAGCAAAATGTGATAATTGAGTCATAATCACAAGATTTTGATACCACAACCCCAATTTGTAAAAGTGTTTTATAATTATTTTATAAAATGCAGAATTGGATATTGTAGCCAAGTACTAGTTTTCATTTTCAGGCAGCATCTTAATCCAGTTCTCCTAAACCTACTAAAGACAAAATCCTAAAACCTGGTATCTTTGCTTTTTCTCATAACAATTGCTCCACCACTGACAGCTTATATACAGTTGTACTGTACTGCTTTATTGTACTGTACTGCTTTATGTTCTCCTTCCTCCTGCTCCCTCTCTCCTGCCCCCCCCCCCCTTTTCTTTCAACCCAACCGGTCGAGGCAGATGACCGCCCACCTAGAGCCTGGTTCTGCTCGAGGTTTCTACCTGTTAAAAGGGAGTTTTTCCTTGCC